>JAOTQE010113455.1:0-13063 GCA_025631205.1 Nesometra sesokonis
TGAAGGTGTGGGGGGTGGGGGGGGGGGTGCTCGAAGCTGGGTTGGATTTTGACAAGCAAAAAGAAAAACCTATTTTCCTCTATTAACTTCCATTAGCACGTTCTTTATAGTGCGATTTAATATTTTGTGGTTGTTTTACCTCACGCCAGCTCACACTATAGTCCTTTTTCTTTGAAGGGGTGCTCAGTTCAACTGAAGGGGGCTGCTCGAGGCTCAGATTTTCAAAATTGTATCCTCACTTTATCTCGGGGGGGGGGGGGAGGTCACCCTGAGCACCCCCTGGATATGCCACTGAACATCATAGAAGTTTGACAGTGCAACCTGCAAAATTTAGTATAATGTACATTGCGTCACCAATTTCTCTTGCAAGTTTCAAATTTGTATTATGAATTATTATAACTGCTATCTATTCATATTTTACTATTGCATACCTACCTGGCAGAATCTTGATTGTCATAATCACTTCCCGTTGTACTTGGTGGTCTATCACTTGATCCACTATCCTAATAATGAAAAACATAAATATACTGTTGGAAATACAGATTGTACTATTTTAAAAATTTTGGGCTGAATTGTCCTAACAGATTGCCTTGATGCTTCTTCAAATTATGTAAAACCAAAGACCAATGAACATTTTCTCAATATATTAATTTGCTATAGATACTTATGTCAAACATTATAATTCTTTGTTTTTAAACATAATAAATATGGTGAGTAGCTGAAGAATATCAAGGAACAACAAACATTTTGTGGTGTCATATTTCTTCCTGAATGTGTCTTTTCTAAATAATCATTTTTCAAAGACATTTTTAAAAGCATAAGCAGAGAGTTGAAATAGGCATCACATTTTAATTTATTTAAAGATATCCATATACAAACATACAATAGGTAATATAAAATAAATAAAAATAAAAGTCTATGTCTAGTTACCCACATATCTGCCCAACATAGGATTAAAGTAATAAAGTACCCTTGAGTTTTTATTTCAGTACTGATGGGGAGAGTAAAGAAGTATAGTTTGAACATGCCCATTTAAAATTCCACCCATACTCCCAAGGTTTTCATTCAAATATACTAATACACATGTGGAAATTTAAAAGGCAACTCCAGGATTAAAATTTCTATGGATAAATATGTAGAACAATTAGTTGTGCACTAACAGATGAAATTTCACAACATTTGGACAAAGAGAATATGCCGAAAAACGTGTTGAAACGTGAGTCCAAAATAAAAAGTGGGTCCACTACTCAAATTACAGAGTGTTAAAGAATAGGAAAATTAGAGATTTTGAAAGGGTTGTGCTTGAAAACCAAACTAACATTACAAATATAACTCGCATAAATGAGAAGATCAGTCAAATTCACATTACAACAGGTAATTTTTAATGTGACTTTTGATACAGTTTTCGAACACAACCCTTTCAAAATCCGTGATTTTCCTATTCTTTAGCATTGTGTAATATGAGCAGTAGACCAACTTTTTGATTTAAGGCCTACATTGGAAAGTGTGTTAATTCATTATACCATTGCCCAAATGTTGTGAAATTTTGTCAGTAAGGTAAGAACTAATTGTTCTATAGGTGTATCCATAGAAATTCAAAACCCGGAGTTCCCCTTTAAATAAAATAACATTTATTAACATACTTCTGATGGCAATCTGTCCATCGATGGAAGAGTTGGTCTATTCTGCATCACCTCCTGTAATTCTTCTGTTGATGGAGTTTTGCCTCCAACTTGTTTCCATGGTAGCTTACTCGTATACCTTGAGTCATACATTGACATCGGTCTATTAGCTCCAATGGGAGCAGACCTTCCTAAAGACTCTGTTCTTTGTGGTTTCTTTTCCTCTGGTTGGACAACTGGTCCTAAACTCTGCTGCCTTAATTTTGAATTTTCTTCCATTAGGTTTTGCACCTACAGATGAAAAGAAATTAAAAAAATAATACCAGTAGTTTTGGAAAGATTGGACAATTCAGAGGACACGCCTACAAAGACACGTTGTGGTTCTGGTCGACGATCCCCAAGCACTAATTTTTTGTTGTTTTTATAAAGAAAAAAATACCTAAGGCTTCCTTAAAAGGCAACACAGGCATGCACACACCCACAAGTTTTTGACGCCTAACTATAGACTACCGTACAAAAGCATCAACCAATGATATTGCATGTTTTAATTAACTGTACAGGCTCGAAATAGTTTTGAGTTGGGCTATTGGAGAGTAAACATTGAACGTTATTGAACGTACTCATACAAGTGTATAGAAAACCGATCAAAATTGTTCACAAATGTACGCTAAGAACTGTGGACAATGGTCAAACAAAGAAAAAATGTATTAAAACAATAAGGGAACCTCATTTGAGGTTATCTCTGTGAGTTCAAGGATATACCCATTTCATGCACGTATGCAAGCACACACATACATACATACAATCTAAAATAGAATCTTTTCATCCATGAAGCCAAATTTCTTCACTTTCTCCACTGAAAACTTATCTTCATGGTTTCTGTGGCTCCAATTTCTTTTCGGTCAAACCATTTCATCAATACTTGAAATCTTGTTTTCGTTAGGATAGTGGAGCAATACAGAATCAAAGTATGGGCAATTTTTTTATGCCCACCCAATATATATCCCCTTTGTTTGGAATCCCACCCAAACCAAACAAACAATATCCAAAAACTGAACTAATGAAGAATATGGCTATCCACATTAAAGGAATAAAGTTTACATAACCAATAAATGGTGAATTAAAGGGGCATTCCTTCAAAAAATCAACTCAAAAAATTGAAGTTATTTGAAAATTTACCGGTTTATTATTTCTAAAATTATAAACATAATTTGTTACCTGCATATTTTTTTAGTTATATTCTAGAATAGAAAAAACTAATAATTATCAAACCCTTTTAGGCTACGTCTAGACGGTTTCTTTGACAATTCTCAGTTGCTAAGGTAATAGGGTGTAGATTGTATCCACGTGGATGTCACACATGCTATCTCTCCACAGTAAACCTTTTTGTACGCGACATGCACTTGGCTAGCTGTTGGATACTAGATTTACACTCTTTACAGAAGCAAAGCTAATATAGATTGGCCTGCTTTATTTTTGTAGGATCCACCCAAAAATATATTTTACATTTTGTTTATACTTGTAAGTAATAAAATGATGTAAAAATGGTAGATCATATATTTATAAAATGGAATACAATATACTCAAATTTAGAGTTTTAATGTTGGATGTTGGAAGGAATGGATTTTTAAGTTTTTTAATAACGTGATCTATAATCATAAAATACATACCATTGACTGCAATACATGAATTTCCTGGTTCATTTTCTTATTCATTGTTAGTAACTGCGTCACTCTATTCTCTGAAGCGGTTAATTTACGTTTGACGTCTAGATATTCTTCTAATGTTATTGGTCCATCTGAGAGATCAGATGAGCCTAAGCTCTAAAATTAAAAAAAAAAATCTTAAATAAAGTTGACATAATACTCTTGAAACAAATGACAAAATGAAATGTTTACATGCTAAAAACACATGTTGATATGGGAAAAATAAATACAGTCAACTATCCTGTAAGCTGAAATTCATGCCAAATCAGACATTTTCCAAAGTCCCAGAACTTTTTTAAATGCCCCAAAATTATGAATCAATGTACAAATTTAAACTTTACTCCATCTAAACCGAACTGTCAAGAAAAGGAAAGGAAATGGATGGTTCAAAGGGAATTGAACCTGTGACTTTTTACTGTCAAGGCAAGTCTCTTAACCATTTGTCTACAGTGACTTCATTGTTAAGCAGGTTCCAATTACCATCATATATATATCATATCAAACAATGTTTAAAGGGGCAGACATATATATGACTGGAATTAAAAGATATATTTATAACATAAATCAAGGTTAAAAAAAATAAAAAACTAAAATTTTCCCTGACAGGATTTGAAGTGGTGACCTCTTACTATCCTTGCAAGTGCAATGAACATAGACCTAATGCGTAAATACAATGCTCAATAACGTTATAACACTGTGTAGCATAGGTCTCAACAGAAATAGTTCTATAAATTGTCTGATAAAATGTGATGATTCGTGTTGTAAGACAGGTAATTTAAAGATATTCAAAAAAACAAGTAAAAATTCATAATTTTCCATAAATGAGATTTTTGTTGTTTTGGGAAGTTTATTACTTCAATTTTATAATTACAAACATCTGTTTACGTTTATTTATAATAAAAATGTATTTGAACTACATTTTGTAAAGGCTGTTTTTCAAAATCAATGAAAATGCAAGAAGTCAACAGTTGTTTATCTTTAAAGTGGATTTTCTCCGATGTGTTTTCAGGTGTGTACATTTCAAAATTATATCTCTCTGGTTATACTCAACCTATGAACCTAATTCAAAAACCAAATTAAAGCTTATAATATCTTCTATCAGAATATAACAATAACTCAATTTTGATATTTTGTATAACACGACTCATTTTTGGTGACACCTCACAAATGCCTCTGAGGTGACAAGAGATTTCAATCTGCAAATTCTCTATGTTTAAGACATACCTGACTGTCATCCTTTGTAGTTTGATTGACAGGTTCAGTATTCTCCACTTGTGATTGGTCAAGGTCTTGATAATCATCCTCTGCTACGACATCATAGATTGGATCACCATCGCTAATAACACTGGGGATACCTCGACCATCACTGCTAGATTCTACAAACATCATTGAATCATTTTCAGTACTATAAAACATATGAGTCATTATAGCTACTCTTAGAAGCCGAGTGTACTTTTATATGCACTTAAATGTACCCTCAATCTCTTAAAAAAATATGGGTGCCTAGTTTTAAAAAAAAACAGTTTGATCATCCAATCTACTTCCGTTTCAAAGGACTTCCATTTTGAAAAACAGGATGGTGAACAAATCTCGGAAAAGTGGTCATTCATGGTATATATACATCTATTTCTGAAAAGAGATTGAAGATACAAACAAGTGCATATGAAAGTGTACCCAGTTTCTAGTGTAGGTTTATTGGTTGGGGTTTAGACCCCCAATTATGGAGTTTGTTTTCCAATAGCTTTGTGTCCTTGGGTAAGATAAACAAGCATCACATTCAAGGGGAATCAAATTCTTACATCACACAACCAGAATTTTCAAAAATGTACTTGAGCAATACAAACATTTTTTACATTTTCTCTCTTTCTTCTTATCTGTTCTCAACAAACAAGAATGTTTACAACTTCTACTATTTACAGAAGCCTGAAAGTGACACCCAAATTTTCAGATGATGAGCTGTTAGTGAGGTTTTGCTACTTTACGAAATATGAAAACGGATGTCATAAATTCATGTAACGTTTGAATTGAACACCTTGAATATCTGCCACAGTTGGTCAGTATTTTAAGATGATCATCAAAAAAGGTAGAAAATATAATATATATAGATAGATTTCAAAAGTAGATATATTTTTGAAAATATTCAGCAACTTTCTTAAATGGAAGTGTGATGTATCCGTTTTCGTTATCATTTTTTCTTAAATATGCAAAATTATTTCTCATCTTGTGTATGTATTTTAGAAGAGATGATTAAATAACCAGATCATGGATCTCATTTCCCCAAAGATGGTTAGATGATGTGATCACGGATCTCATCATGTCTACATCTTTTACTTAGAAGACGCGATCACAAATCTCATCATGCCTACATCCTTTTAGAAGAGAGGGTTAGATGACAGATCCTGGATCTGACATATTATCTCATTATCTGATCATTTGGGTGGCACTTTTAAGCTTCCATACCTACTACTAATTCTTACACTAAGTATGGCTGGCTTTTGGCTTCGGAAGTTCAACCACTTTTGATTTTATTATTCAGTAAGGCCGTGTTTCCGCAGAAAAAAATTATCCGATAAATTATCCCGATAAAAACTATCTGATAAAAGTGCTTTAGAAACGGGTGTTTAACCTATTCTGATGTAATAAAATTATCCGATAATTATCAGATAATATTCCGATAATTATCCGATAATTGACCTACATGCGATAAAATTTGACCTTTGACACAGGGTCAACCTTGATCTTGCTTTTGCGAGGATTTCACTGCGGTGCAATCAGGGTGCCACGCGAGGAAAATGGAAATCACCAAAAAATCACCGGAAGTTAGTGGACTCACAACACATTATGGTCTACACTGAGTTTGCGCAGTTGTATTTTTTAAATTGGATTTGATTGAATGATATTTTATCGGATAATCCGAAATTCCTGCGGAAACACGGCCTAAATTTAATTATTCAACTCTAACGTTTTGACCAGTTCAATACTATGTAGTATTGAGTGTAGTTCAATGATAGCCTCTGACGTAGCATGTTGTTGTTTTTCTGTAAACAATGAGCGCACAACAAAAAATAGGCCTAACCACCTGTTAAAACTCGGCATTTCACACAATTGACTACTTACTGTTGATTATGAAGAATAACTAAAAAATAAGAAACCTACAAATGTTACTGTTAAAGTTTTTCATGAATATCTGTGTGAGAAGGACATGGATTTTAATTTTGAGGACATAGGCCTAGGTAGGCTAGGTAGGCCTTGGTCCCTGGCGGCAGGCCTAGGCTAAGCCCTGCCAAATATATACTTACCGGTAAGCTATACTGAAATAATTATAATTATTAACTGTGGCAAAAAATTGAACTCTTCTTCGACTCGTTCAATATTTTGCCACAGATCGAACAATATTTTTTGGTATCGCTCTTAAATGTATTCAATATTATATAAATATCTCACCATCTGCAGATGATTTTGATGACAGTGTTCCTTGTTGTCGTCGCTTTGCTTCTTTTAAAATATCCACGATTAAGGTTGCAAATTCTCTAGCATTAAACCTGGCTAGTTTTTGTCTCCCCTGTATATGTTAAAGAGAGAAGATCAAACCATTACATGAGGTACAAGATTTTATATAGACAGATATCTCTATTGTGCAAACTTTTGGAGATTACATGGTTCTTGTGACAACAAACAATGCTAAAATTAGATATAGCTAATAGTGTTGTGGTTGGTAGGACACACTTTTTAATAATTTTGGTGAGTCTGTCTACAGACAGATCACAAATTGTAAACAGCTAAAAAGTTTTCCTACCAAATTTTAAAAAGTTGATGCCATTGACTAATCAATTATAGTAGAATTCTGGCAAATTTATCATAACAAGTTCTATTTCAGTAAATAAAAATACACATATTCTAAAAAAATGGCCACCACTGAGAAAGTATGTATGATCAGAAGATGTAAAGATATAGTGGAAAAATATCCACCACTTTGAAAAAAAAAATAGAAAAAACTAAGGTATCTACAAGTGAAATTTTTACTATATTTGATTAGTTAAAATCAAGTTCCAGAAAATTGGTTGGAAAACCTTTCAGATTGTTATAGTTTTTGACCTGTCTACCACAACCAACCCATGCATCATAAAAATGTCCTTGATAATTTGTGGAATTTTTTTAGGACTGCCATAGTTATTTATCAACCTGCCATTTATCAACTGCTGGCAACCCTGCTGAACAGAAAATGAATTTTGGGGTTTCACAAACAAGATTCCTATTTTCAGTATTTTCAAATAGAAACAATCATTCAGAATATTTCTGAATATGACAAGAAAAGATAGTTAAAAATAAACAGATAGTTTTTTGAGATCACATTTCTTACATCATCCTGGCCAAGCCAAGGCTATGATTCAACTTTAACATGATGGGTGTTCCATTAATGGTGTTACGAAATTGAGATATCTGGGGAAATATGAATTTGTTATATTCAGAACTGTACTTGGAACAGGCACAAACTCACAATACATGCACCGTTCACTAGTCTTATGTCCAGTTTCAATTTCTAGGAATCACAATGTTTTTACAATGCATTAACTAAAGCTTTTAAGTTATTCACCTGATTTCTTGTGGAGGACAGTTCTGGATTAAGTGGCAAGAATGGTATAGTGCGGTCTCCAAGGACACCAGATGATTGTGTCTGCTTAGAGATCCAAACTGTAGTTAAAAAAGTAAAAAGATGTTATGTCATTGGATTCATTCAGTACATTGAAACACCTCTTAAATTACTCACAAATGTCTTAAGTGGACTTACTTCCAGTGGGGTCCTTTTGATGAGCAGTACACCATGAGGCAAGTGGAAAATACGACAAATAACAGGTTTTCTTCTATGTCTCGGGTACTTTGATATGATTTAATTGGTGTTGTCGAACACCAAGGATAACCCATAAAAGTCTGAGGTGGACTTATTTAAAGTGGGACTTCTATTGGTGGTGATTGGGCAGTACACCAGGAGACAGTCCCCTACTCTTTTTCAAAGAGTGCACTGCGTTCTTTAAGGTAAACAAGAGCCATGTTCTACATGAGACCAACAGCTGAGCGTCTAATCCGAAAGACGGCATGCTGTTAACTTGTATTTTGACCCTCCAGCAAAAACTGTGTACTGTACTGTTCTTTAATGTGCACAAGTCATGTTGAATGTGAGACTATGTCTTAACAGCTTCAAGACAAAGAGCTATTTAATTTGTATTACAACTCTCCAGACGGAACACAAGCAGAAAGGCAATGTTTCAAAACTGGAGATCAGTGAATCTCCACAGGTCAGTGCACAACACAGCAACTACCACCAGTTTAGATGCATGATCTAAATGCAATGCTACGAAGCCTTAGCAATAATAGTGCTTACGAAAAGGTAAGACAAAATGAATTTAGTAAGAAAATTAAATAAAGACAGTCATTTACTATGAGTTCACACCTGCTAAATGGAGTCAAAAGGCTGAATATCTATAGAGTCTAGGACAGCCGAAGAAGGATGTAGCACTTACTCAACAGGGAATCGGATGACAGAAATTATGGCAAAAATATTGAAATAAAAAAAGAATTAACATGTTGCTTACTACTATCAATTTCTCGTCTGTCCACTTCATCATAAACATCTGTAGCTAATTCTTTAAATAAATGATCTGAAAGCTGATAAAAGAACATAATCATTTACTAATTAAGAAACACTTCAGCTTTATAACAACACCCGGAATGTATAGCAGCATGGCTCACAATGAATATACTTAGTCCCCCATACATTGCGTGAAAAAAATTCCTGACGTGGAATCAAACCTGCAAACTCTCACTGTTCTGGCAAGTGGCATACCCATTAGATATCTGAGGCTTGATGATTTAAAAGGTCCAAATAAGTGTGATACATTTTATCACACAATTATTGAATGGCCCAAAATAAAAATTAAAAAAAATTAATACTTACTGCTTGTAGTTTTCGTCTAGCAGACTCTGCAAGTTCTGACCTATCTAGTGAGCTGTCTTTCATTTCAGGAATAAGGAAGTGGGAAGTTGTATGATCTGCAAGCAAACAATCAACAATTTATTTATTTATTCTTATGATGTTGTCCTTTATTTTGAAAAAAATTAAATTTGGAGGAAAAATTATATTTATGTCCAAAAGATTATTTTATTCTAAATATTCAAATAACCAAACATAAAACAATATGTTTTAAATTCATGAACTCCAGTCATTTAAAACCGTAAAAAAAAAAACATAAGATCAATTTTTCTAGGCTCACCATTATAAACACTGAATAACATAAACAAAACTATAGAGGGCTCACTTTTGTGGACGTTTTAAAACATAATTAAAAATTACTAGTAAGCAATACATTAATTAGGTTTCAAAATCCAAAAAAAAAAAAAAAAAAACCAAATCTATCAGGCTGATCTTTGTGCTTTGCTTTACAGGCAAAACACTTGTTGTAGCCTCTAAATAGGCCTAAATTTTACACAACCTGGATTTTACAGATCCAGTGGCTTATGAAGTACCTCTGGTCACTGTATCGTACATAAAATGTAGACACTGCACTGTGTATTAACATGAATCTTAAAATGACTGTTTCTTTCATTTCTCTGTTTAGTAATTGAGAGGTCTCACCACAAAATAAATCACATTATCAGTAAAATCATATTGACATAATCACAAAAATATATCTGAAGTCATTTTTTTGAGAAATTTTGTTTTCAATAATTCTGATACTATGATACATTTTATCATAATATACATTTTAGGTCAAGGATGATGCAGGAAAATGTCATTTAAAAAGTTTTTTAATTGATTATATTAAGATTACTTAGTTAGAAATTTTCTTCAAAACATGTTTCTATACATAAAAACTTCAAATTCCCATATCTCTGGATCTGCATATCCATTGAATGACCATCAAATTTCAGATTACAACATATATTGTGCTCTGCTTGTAGTTTTGTATGGAGATGTCACAATCAGCAGATCTATTGTTTTATTTGCAAAGTTTGTTGATTACCTGGTTTCTTGCTACATAGATAGAAGGCCAGCCTGTCTGTCACTTCATATTCACATTCTACTAACCGCTTCGCAAGCTCAATATGACCTTCACATCTACAAAATAAAATCAAACTTGTTGATTTAAAAGATAGCAAGATCATATTTTATATGTATATCAACACTTAACCCTACCAATCAAGTTGGAGCAACAGTTGTGTTTCAGGCTTTCAATCACAAGGTCGGGTGTTTGAGGCTCACTCTGGTCGGCTGTTTGTGTTCCTAGACACTTCATCCACGTTGCCTCTCTCCACCCAGGAGTTGGTAACTGAGAGGTAAAAGTGCCATAAGCACTGGTTACAGCTGCAGCATTATGGAATGGACTGTGTTCCATAGGTGTTTGTTCCATTGACGGGGATAATAATTGTGAAGCGCTTAGAGGCATCAACAATAAGCACTATATAAATGTTGCATATTATTATTACGTTCATAAAAATTACAAACGTGTCTTATTACTGCATATTTTATATAATATCATAAAAGTAATTAAAACTTTTGATATATTTATTCCTGTCATATTTTTTCCTATCTATGGTCATGGTAGTAATTTGGCAGTACCGGGGGACAATCTCCTACTTATTTACAAACAATGTACTGTACCCTTTAACATATGCATGAGTTGTCAGCAGTTGCACACTTGACTAATGGTTTAATCTCTCATACAAAAGATGGTGCCTTATTAATATGAGGCTAGGCATGGCAAAACCACCAAGTTGTCGCAAAGGAAGCTATTGAGAAATAAGCAAATAAACAACAGGAAATATAAACAAGTACAAAGGAAATTTGTGTATATTTTGTCTAATAACTTTAGTTATAAATGTCCAATTTTGATAAAATTAATTTTAAAGCTTGCGAGAAGTGTAATATGGTTCTAACAATAACTAAACTTTCAATTTTCCTACAACTTGGTGGTTTTACCGTGTCATGCCTCATATGTACTTTGACCTTCTGTCTGAAACATGTTGAGAGCGCCACATATTCTAAGAACCAGCATATCTCCATGGTTCAGTGCATAGGACACTGACTACTACAAGCTAGACGACTGAGCTAAATGTAACTCTCTGCAAGATCATCAAAGCATGAATTTCTTTCAATCTAATGGTCATGGGTTCACCTACCTTGCAAGATCCGCAGGTGTGTACCCCTCCCCATCTATAGATCCTGGGTCAGCTCCATATGCAATTAGCAATTCACATTGCAGCATTTGCCCTGCTTTACTTGCATGGTGTAAACATGTATTCTTCTTTTCCTAAAATATAAGGAACAGTTATTAGCTACATCTCAAATCAAATCTCAAAAATTTAAAGAAATAATTTGTCATCTATGTTGTACCCATCTAAAAATAGTTGTAGTAGTATTATATAAGACAGGCTTAGATTCTGGCCATCTGATTGGTAACAGATAGTCAATGGCTTCAACAGCCATGTTAGCCAGTCAATAACCTTTATATTTTTCCCATTCTTCTGTTTGTACAAAAGTACATCGCGACAAAAAAGTTTAGGAGGTAACCCCGTCATTTTTGGGGAAGCACGTCTTTTCAAAATGTTTATGTGATATTTATGCATGCTTGATCAGGTCCACTTTCCAGTGTTAACAACCTCCTCACTAATAATTGCTGAAAATAGCTGATTTCAACATGACAAAAATGATTTAGGTATATTTTGTGAGGTTATTAGCAAGTAATAACACAAGGAACCAAGTGAAGTAGTCCCGGGATATAAGAGACGTATAACTGTTGGATAATTTTGCATAGGAGTGCATATTTACGCCAGTAAATTCATATTCAAATTTGAAGGGCACTTATTCAAATTGGAGAGGGTACAAATTGTCTTAAGATATATTAATTTTTAGAAAGTCATTTAATCAAGGTGTTTACTCAACTGATTACTGAGCCCCTTTCACACAGAAAATACCGCAATGTTACCATAACCATGCCGGCAATATTGCCAGTCTAAACCCTTTCACAAACAAATTCAAATTCCGGTAATACGATAGTTTCCTGTGTAAAAGGGCCCAGTGGGAAGGTGTAAAATTAGAAGTCTTAATTATAGGAGGTGCTGTTTTTACCAATACTTACAACTTTGATGTAAGCCGGCATTATACAATGGACACTTTCACACACATCCAATCTAACCCAGTAATGGCAATATAACGGTAATATGTCTAGGGTCTGAGGCGGTCTAGCAAATTCCAGCACTATCCCGGCATTGAAGGGAAAGTACCTGTTTACACTAAAGCCGGCATTCACGAATTACCGCAATATTCACATTTTAAAGTGCTGTGTAAAAGAGGTTCTCGAGGCAATAGAAAATATTCTATAAATGAATAAACATAATATATTGCATACTTACTGGGTGATAAAAGTTTGCTTCTGCCCCAAGTGATAATAGTCGAAGACACGTTTCTAAGTTGGAAGTTCTCACACTTGAATAAAGTTGCTGAATCACAAAAATAAAAAAAAAACCATACAATATTTAAAAACAATTAAAATATTACAATACCACCAATGCTGACATATACCAATGCTGACATATAAACTGCCCAATTTAAATTGCTGGCGTGATGATGAGATGTCAAAGAAAGCTAACAAACCTAAATTATAACACAACAGACTGTCCCAATGTGGGGGGGGGGGGGGGAGGGGGGCGGTTTTGGGAGAGTTGGCTCAGTCCTCAAAC
>JAOTQE010113466.1:0-13063 GCA_025631205.1 Nesometra sesokonis
CACATGCTGTTGATAGTTTCTACTTTAGCTGACGTTTCTACATTTGCTGGAATTTTCTACATTACCGGTTGTAACAAGGGGTATTAGGGAGGAAGTCTACATCGGATTACACAGAAGCACCCTGAAAAGAGACAGCGGACGCTACCATCTTCCAGCGGTCTACAACTCGCTACTGAGAGGTAACATCACCAACAGCGCCCCCACGTGATAATTGGGGCTGAAGCAAGCTGAGTGATTCACCAGCAGAAAACTACCCCAGGTACGTACATTTAAAATGTAAGTATTCAGAAAACTGCATTTGAAAATTGCTTATCAGTATACATTGACTAAGCAAGGTCATTTTAAATTGCATTTTTAAACATTTTTTGATCATATATCTAAAAATTGTAAATGTAGTATGAAAGTGTAATGGTTAATCTGTGTGTTTTGAAATAAAATAAAATAAAAAAAAATTGGCATTTTAAAAAAAATTTTTGCCTATTTTAAAAAAGTAGCTTTACAACGTATGTCTTATTTTGTTTGGCTCTGCCACATTTGTGCTACATAAATATTTATCCATTAACAATTAAAACACTATTAAATAATAACAACATTACATTTATAAAACATACGTATTACTCTAAAAGTTCATTACTTTAAACCAACTGGAAATATTCCTTTTATGCTACTCAGTAAAACCATAGCTTTCCCACTGAGATAAAATCAATTCCATATTACAGTTGAACCTCTCGTAAGCGGACACCTCTCGTATGCGGACACCTCCCATAACAGACACTAATTCAAAGACCCGTTTGCTCTTCCTATCTAATCAGTGCATTTGGTACTTCCCATAAGCAGACACCTCCCGAAAGCAGACGCGGACACTTTTTGTATGTTAATTTACCTATCATAAGCGAACATCCACGAAAAATTTTGTGATTTTCTGTACAACGAATACAAATTTCTGTACAAAATCGTCCTTATACTGTTATGGCTGATTACTTAACCAATCTTAAAAATGATAAACTATTAAATAAAATAATATAAAACGCAGTGTCTAGGAATCTGAGAGGCCACTTGTGTTGAGAAGGCCGTGAAATATGAGACATAAGGACATATACATAATTTTACAACTTTGGCCAAAATTCTTGTAAGCGGACACCTCCCGTAAGCGGACACTTTTCTCGGACCCGAGGGTGTCCGCTTAAGGGAGGTTCAACTGTACTGTATACAATCTTTATTTTGATAAATCATAGCAAACTAAAGATACAGTCCTGAGTGGAAAAAAAGGATTAGGCCATTTTTTAAACTTAAGTACTTAACGTATTTGATTATGTAATGACTTATGATCTGTTTTGATATTAACTATTGGCTGCATTACTTTTTGTATTAATAAAAATCATTTTCTTATAAATTTGTTTTTATACTAAAGCTAGCTATTATACTTTTTTTTGAATGGGCAAAAATGGTCCATTATATGCGGAGTTAGCACAATAGAGATGTAATTATATTGCTATTGTGTAGTCTATTCAATGCTACACTAATTAGGCCTGACCTTGAGCATATCCTGTAATCAGTATATGTAAACAATTCTTTCTCCACAGGGGAAGTAAACTTTTTTCCTCTCAGCAGTGTATACATGCCAATCAATATTTTGACATAAATTATGTCATCATCAGGAATGAATGAATTTGAACTGATTTTACTGACAGATTTGCTCATTTCACGAGAACAAAATTTTTTGGGGCTTTTCAAAATTGAAATTTTATATTATATACAGTTGAACCTCCATTAAGCGGCCATCCTCTGGTCCGGGAAAAGTGTCCACTATGGGAAGTGCCTACTTACAAGAAGTTCGGGCGATACAGGGCCAACTTTTAAAGTCACATATACATGCTTATGCTGAAACTTTACGGCGCTTTCAACGCAGAGGTCCTTTAAATTATCTAGACATCACATTTAATATTTTATTAAATATTATTTATTATTTTTTAAGATGAGTTGGTACAGTAAGGGTTTTCAGCCATTACAGTAGGAGGATATTGTATAGAAGTTTGTGATCGTTGTCCAAAACAAATCACAAAATTTTCCCAGATGGCCACTTATACAAAAAAATCAAAATTGTATGTCAAAAAGTGTCCGCAGACACTTATATGAGGTGGCCACTTACAAGAGGCATCAAACGCACTGATGAGGTAGGAAGAACAAACTAGCTTTTGAATGAGTCTATTATGGGAGGCACCCGCTTACGAGAGGGAGGTTACGACAGAGCGGTTCAACTGTATTTTCAAACCAGACGAATATTCCACATTTTCCAGAACCAAACAATTATCAAAATCTTATTTACACAACAATACTACTAACAGTTATGCCAATTGCTTGGTTTTATAAAGTGGACTAACAGGATATGCTCAAACAACACTTCACTTACAATGTTGTATATTATTGTATTATTATTATTATAACTTCCTATGAGTGGGCTTATACTAGAGTGTACTGCTTTTGTAAAAATGACAATAAATCATGGGGTGGGCTTATACCAAGAGGTGGTATATAGTTCACATTTTAGACTGGTAGTTTATAGCTGAGATAGAAATAGTTATCTTGTGAAATAAGAAGATTTCGAAGAGAGGATGGAGTTGACAAGTCATTTGCGCCACCTTTTTCTAAGTGCGCATGCGTCATAATCTTAAAAACCGTCTATAATTGACGACGTTAATCCCCAGAAAGGCACATTTTCTTCAAATGCAAGGTTTTTTTATACTAATATTTCAGGCAATACAGAGTTTAGCTACATATTTTTGAAACACATACAATAAATTAATAAAAGATTCAACAATTTTTAGGTGGGTAGTTTTTACTTGAAAATGTAAAGGCTCATATGAGCAAGCCAAGCCCCCCCCCCCCCCCAGTGTACTGCAACACAAATTTAAGGTTTTAGACGGACATGTTTTAACTCCTTGGGTTTTAACTGTTAATATGAAGAATTTTTTTGAATAACTACTATATTCATTGGACTTATACAGCCGATAAATTTGTTGTATGAGAAATTTTTTTTTTTCCCTTAACTCACTCGCATAAAAATAAAAAAAAAAACAGATTCATCCATCCTCATTTGCATATTTGCTCATTAATATATGTTGTCTTAGCAACTCCGTCCCCTCCTTGGAAATCTCCCAAATAATACAAAGGTAAACCTTGTATTAACTAGACACTGAAAGCACTAGAGCAAACAGAACAATAAATTATTTTCCCATGCCAGAGAATGGACAACCAAGGGGTATCTTGCCCGCATGATTTGCCATCATTTTCTTGATATCCTCGCTTAATTTTATGTCATCGATGGATAATCCTTTTATATCACCTTTTCCATTTGCATTTTGTTCTTCTTTTGCTTCTGCTGTTTGTTGAACCTCATTTTGTGTGCAAGCTTCAGACGCTGTGTAAGAAATTAAACACAATAAAGAATATTAAGAAAATTAAAGAGTTGAAAATATTCATATAGTGAATACAGTGAATTTGTTTAAAGCGTCAATACTCTGAACACTAGAAACAAAAATAAAGCAATGGCGCAGGATCACACATTCAAAATCAAAGATTGGTTATCATCCATCTCTGCTCAAATTTAGATGGTTACCTTATGGCAAATTTGCTGGTAACAAATTCATAACAACCCTGAATCTAGTCTAAAAATCCTGCCCCATAAAGCAAATCGAACTATCTGATCCGCATATAGTTGAAACAAACAAAGGAGCAGGATACACATTTTGCCCTGCCATAGACAGCTGGGTGCTCAGAAAAGGCCACAATAGTAATATCTTAAAGATAATGTGATGATGTGTTATGTTTGAGAAAAATGTAAACTGAAACAAATGTGTTTTAGGACATCACCTGAAAACATTGATGATACGAGCCAATAAACTTACGAAGGAATTAACTACTGAAAATTGGAATGAACCATTTCTAATTGTGATGTCTCATTTATTTAGTTAATGGGATATGTCAGAATATTATGAAAAGTGAGTTAAAACAAGATGTGTTTAGGAACAACTATACCCCACGCGGTAGCGAAATTTTAGTGTAGCACACCAAAAACTGTTGGAACAGTTGGCGCAGTGGTTGCGGTTTAAAATCCCAATCGAGAGGTCGGGAGGTCGATACTCACTCACGTCAGTTGCTTGTGTGCCTGGGCAATGCACTTAACTCACATTGCTTCTGTCTACCCAGCAGTATGATGGGTACCAGCAAATTGCTGGGAAGTAACTTGCAATGGACTAGCATCCCATCCAGGGTGAGTTTCATACTCTCATCATCTTCACGCTACAGAAACTGGAAATAAGCTCCAGTCCTATCAGCCTTCGGGCTCAGAAAAGGGTTTACTTTACATAAAACCCACACTATAAAGAGGTCAAAGGTCATGGTAACATGATCAAAATTTAGGACCCGACAGGTAGGTTTTATTATAAGAAACAAACATGCCAAGTATCAAAGCCCTACCTCTGATGAAGTAATTGCTATGGTGACGGTTAAAGTTAACAGACAGAGGGAGACAAACAAACAGATGAACAGACAGACAGATGGACAGGATGAAAACACTATTCCCCCAGCACAAATGCCCAGGAGCATAAAAATGACACATATTTTATTTTATTTATTTATTCAATACTCAACAGCAACGAAAGTTGCCACTTACAAAATATGAACATAAAGAACATCAATAACAGACAATTTACAATACAATAAAATGTGACAAAACGGTAAAAAACACATCTGAAATAATAAAATTACAGATGCTTATGTTTTAAATATTTGATATACTAAGATTTAAAGGAAAAAATACTATCAAAAAATATATCAACATTATCATCAAATTCAATTAAACTATTATATAACTTAGGTAAACATGTTAAAAATCCCCTTTGACAAACATTGACTCTATTATATCTATTATATATTTGTCTCATATAATATAACACCTTTCATTACATTGTTTTTCTATCATTCACATCAACTAACTTTACAATTACAGAATGGATACTATATGATATTTAAGTTTAATTACAAGGCTTAGGCAGTGGCGTTGTTGTCGTGAGAATAATCATAGTACTTGATCAGGATTGAACCCAGGACCTTGGGGTTGGTAGTCAAGCACGTTGACCACCAGGTTACAGTGCCATTACACCACAAATGAATTAAAAAAAAATTTTTTTTTGGTCTCTTTAAAAGTGACATCAAAATAAACATTGTCTAGATTCTTCTTACCTTTTGTGTCACCACCTAATTCTTCTTTCACCTCTACTTCTACCTTGCTAACATCTGTAGTTTCTGTAGTACCTTCGGTTTCTGTAACATTTTCCTTTTCCTTTTTAGCAGCTTTTGCCTTCTCTTTCTTTTTCTCCTCATGTCTTTGTCTCTTCTCCATTTCTGCCAGATTTTTGCAAGTTTTTTTGTGAGTAAACCAGTGTAGTTTTTGACAAGACTGGTCACAGTAATTGCACTAAAATAATAAACAATTTTTTTGAAAAGCATTAACGCTTGGAACTGATTGGTAATATGCTCATTAATATTTTAAGCAGTACCTGAAATGAATAAATATAAAAAACATTGAGTTGAAAATATTTAAACAAAAAGAATAATAGAAATTAAGACTGATATAACTGTATACCTGCCAAATCTCACGTATTATGCGCGAGTCTCATGTATTGGAGCCTATTTTGGACGTCTCGCACATAAATAATTTTTCTCAGGCATTAGCAGAATACTGCTCATAAACAATTCTTTCAATAGTTTTCTTACGCATGGGACAACATAGAGCAAAATACAGTAAAAACAGCCCCAAAACAGTGGTAATTTACAGAAATGGCCAAAAGTGGTCAGATGAGGTTTTTTTTTTGGTTTGTCAGATTGAAGTGGGAGACAATGTGGCCTAGTACTGGTCACGGAGTTTGTCTGCAAGAAGGCCATCTCAGAAAGAAGTTCATCTAAAAAGAAGCCCATCTCAAATAGAAGGTCATCTCAACAAGAAGGCCATCTCAAAAAGATGGAAATCTCAAAAAGAAGGTCATTGAAAAAACGAAGGCCATCTCAAAAAGAAGGCCATCTCAAATAGAAGTCCATCTCAAAAAAAAAGCTCATCTCAAAAGAAGCCAATTTAAAAAAAAAAACCCATCACAAAAGAAGGACATCTCAAAATGGCCATCTAAAAAAGAAGCTCATCTTGAAAAGAAGACCATCTCAAAATGAAGGCCATCTAAAAAGAAGGCAATCTCACAAAGAAGCCCATCTCCAAAAGGTAATCTCAAAAAGAAGACATCTCAAAAAGAAAGCCATCTCCAAAAGAAGACCATCTCATAAAGAAGTCCACCCCAAAACGAAGGCCATTTCAAAAAGGCCATCTAAAAAAGAAGCCCATCTCAAAAAGATGACCATCTCAAAAAGAAGCTCATCTCAAAAGAAGCCGATTTCAAAAAGAAGGCCATCTCAAAAAGGCCATCTCAAAAAGGCCATCTCAAAAAGGCCATCTCAAAAAGAAGCCCATCTCAAAAAGAAGACCATCTCAAAAAGAAGGCCATCTCAAAAAGAAGGCCATCTCAAAAAGAAGTCCATCTCAAAAAGAAGTCCATCTCAAAAAGAAGGCCATCTCAGAAACCTCATCTCACAAACTAGGCCATCTCAAAAAGAAGGTCATTTCAATGAGAAGCCCATTTCAAAAAGAAGCTATGGTGATAAATGTTAGGTTAATCTTACCATCTTACATGCTGAGCACTTCTTCTGTGCACCAGCATCGCCGCATGTTGAACAAATCTTTTCATCTGTTGCCATGTGGAGACCATTAATGACCTGCGTCAGGCAAGCGAGTGCAGCTGGTTCATTCTGCAAGTAGAATTTAGACACAATTAACTCTAAACATGTAACATAACAGTGTCTACTAATTAGCCACTGTTAATCCCCGTTCCACTATCATGATCGGAACCCAGATCTATCTCGGTTAAGATCAGCTGAGAGCAGAAAAAGCATGCAGTTATTGTAAACCCCTAAATTTTTACATGCCCTTAATTTTCGCGTATTTCGCAATAGCATGACGATCGCGAAAATTAAGGGCGCGTGAAAATCTTGAAGATTTTATTTGTCAAAAACGATTGCCAAAACATATTTTCTTAAAGATGTGATAAAATAAATGATCTTGTTTTTTGTTGTTTAATTGACAATCATTCACGAATCACAGTAAAAATATACTACAAACAAACAGTAAAGTATATGACTGTATCCCCTACGAAAGAGAGAAGAATCTGATTTTTTAAGCAGTCTTTCCCCATAAATGATCAATATATGATCATAGCCTAATGGTGGGCTGGAATTCTATGCGGGAATGGGTGGATAAAATCGTGGAATTTGTCATGCGAAATCGGTCTAGGGGCGTACTAATGGACTTAGCTTGGTTGGGCCTAGCTATTCGCTGGATTGTAGGTAACACGGAAGAATCGCAAGACCTGCTAGATAAATCGGGAAATCTTTCACTCATACAGGTAGGTGGATTGGGCCTAGGCTTTGATGTTGTCACCAAGGACAAGTTCTATAATTTAAAAAACTAATAACATCATCGTCTTCAATCAAAAATAATTGTGTGCAACATAATAAAAGGTCAAAATCGCAAAAATTGTATTTATTAAAATGTCCTATCGCAAAAATAAAAGGTCGCAAAACGTTTCAAATCGTGAAATCGCGAATATTTAAGGCCGCGAAAATTTGGGGCTTTACAGTATTGCTTGAAACCAGGATCATTGTAAATAATATAAGTGGGATATTTTTTGACAATTTTTGGGAGATATTAAAAAATATTTTAGTCATCAAAGCTTATACAATGTTTTTTTTGGTATCCAATCAAAGTTGTATATATGGATAATAAAGAATATAAAGAAAAAATATTATATAATTATATGATTAGGATTTTTTACTCAAGTAATTATGTCTGAAAAATCTGAAAGGTCCATTAATCAACTTCAAGTTAGAAAGTAGAATACATAATCCAAGCAATGGGATACAGGCCAGCGTGATAGGATTCAATATTTCAGCATAAATTGTGTCATCATCATCATTAATAGTTATGACAATTTATGTCGGAATATTGAATCCTGTCATGATGGCATGTATCTCATTGCTTAGAGTATGTATTATACTTTCTTAATTGTTTGACTTAATAAAAACTTACATTTTGGTCAGCTAAGCTCCGTACCAGCTGTTGGAAAAGCGTAGCTTCATGGTAAGGAAAGTCCCTTATTGTTACACGAAGAAACTTGTCCATGCCTAGTTGGCCACCATCCGTCTCTCTGCCTAATAATAAGCTTAAAATGTCATAAAAAAAATACAATTAGTAAATGGATACGATATCAGTGCTCTCCCGAGTATAGATTTAACCATCAAATTTACCAGTAAAAATTACAATTTACCAGTAAAAAGATTTTTTATTGAAAAATGATTATATATAATTATAATATAATTTTGATTTTCATATATTTGTTGCCGTCCTTTACTGTTTAGAATTACATTACAGAGAATACAACAATTCTCATAGAGGCCTACAATTATCTAAATATTTGGGGTAGGGCCACATCCAACCCAAAAAGCATGCCTGACAAGCAATTTTTTTAGACAATTTACCAGTATAAATTTTTCAATTGGAAAAACACTGGTTATAAAAAAGCAAATTGAAATTCAGATGGATAGGTAATAACAATAAATATATTCAAATGAAAGAGGTGTCTCTACCCAGTGGTGGAATGGGGGGGAGGGTGCTTAGGGTGCTCGGGCATACCCCTTCAGAGATAGAAAAAAATATAATTAGCATATAGTAATATAATATTGAAAGCCTTTGAGGGGATTTCCGAAAAATATTGTTCGAGCTGTGGCAAAATATTGAATTAGTTGAAGACGAGTTCAATATTTTGCCACAGGAAGTACAATATTTTTCGGTATCCCTAAAAAATAGGCATTCAATATTATAATTATTATTCAATATAGCTTACCTGTAAGCACCAATTTGTCAGAGCTTTAGTCCTAGGCCTTGCCTTGGACCTAGGCCTGCAGCGCTGGCAACCAAGGCCTAGCTACTAGCTAGCCTACATCTTCAAATTCAAAATCCATTCAATTCTCTCACGAAAAACATTAACAGCAACTCTTGTATGTTTCTTTATTAATTAGTGATTCTTCATAATTGTGATCAATTTGTGCAAAATTCCGAGTTTTAACAGGTAGTTAAGCCTAGCTATCTCTTTTTATGCGTTCGCCACTGCACCTACTACAGTAAAAACAATTCTCTCGCTTGGCGAAGTGACGTCATTGGCTAATATCCCACTACGCGCAGGTGAATACTATATAATATTGAACCGGTCAAAATGGTAGAATTGAATAATAATTATTGAAAAATTTATTTCATTCACATCCAACAGCGTAAACGCCAATTACAGGATGGATATACAGTACTATATCATGCTTATAAACTAAGACTCATTACGAGGCTTAGGCAGTGGCGTTGTTGTCGTGAGAATAATCCTGGCGTTTGGTGAGGATTGAACCCAGAACCTCGGGATTGGTAGGCAAGCACGTCAACCACCAAGCTACAGCGCCACTACTAATTATATAGATTGCGTCCTCGAGCACCTACCCGTAAAGGAAATGAGCACTTCACTTTAGAGAAAGGGAAGTATAATGTCAGAGAAAAAAATTCAAGCATTCCACCATAAAAAGCATAAAATGTGGCAAAGCCAAACCAAATGATACATAATTCGCAAATGCTAGTTTCCACAAAAGGCAGAAATTTTTACACATTTTATTTTATTTCAAAATTATGCAATTAATGTATCCAACTTTCACACTACCTTAACAATTTTCAGATATATGACATGTTAAAGATAATAATGTGTAGTTTTACCGTATAATCCATAAAAAAAAATCAATTTTCAATTTTCAAACTTATGTCTCATTTGGCATGGCTCTGCCACGAATAGGGAAAATAACTCCTCCATCCTAGATCTACCAAGAGGTTGATAGGAATCAATTATCACCACAGGCTAAAGAAGATAACAAATACTTATTTTCAATAATTTTAACATATTCTTTCTCTTACTATTTAATAAACTGGTTAATTGTTTCACTTCTTTCAACCAGGTATTTATGACATGCCCGCAGGACACTTGCGAAATAGTGCATTTTCAACGCCAATACTTCATTTGTTTCTTTCTGTTTCATCTGCTGCTCACAAATACAATCGAGAACCTTTGCAACTCGAGTTGCATTGTTTAGTAATTCTTCATTTTTCAATGCAAATAAACAAATCTAAAAAAGAATAAAAATAGTGTGTTAAAAGAGACCATTGTAATGATATTTTAAATGTTCCAACCTTTGAGGTCTAAAATTCGGGTGATTTTTCAAGTCCGAGGTCTAAAATTCGGGAGATTTTTCAAAGTGCGCCCTCTATCTTTAAATACTACCCCTTCTACTGAGTTTTATGATGGAATGGCAAAAAAAAACAGGCCAGAAAGGTGTTAACTAGCGTCAATTATGATTTAAAAGTACTGTATTTATTGATAAAATGTTATTCTAAGCCACATTATGGTGCTAGAACATGTTTAAATTTTAACAAAAAATCGGAAAATTGCTTAAAAAATATCGGGAGACTGTTAAAATTTTGGGAGACTGCCGGACAAATCGGGAGGGTTGGAACCTCTGGATATTTTATGCTATGCTCAATCTAACCATTCGCCAAGTCACCAACGGCTACTGGAATTATCATTTGGCTAAAATAAAATGACGTCTTTTGCCAAATTGACTAAATGAAAATAAAAAAATACAGTACATTTTGCGGCCATCTGTATATCGGTTTTTATTGTTTTTTATCAATTAGGCTTAGAATTTATAATTTGGATTTAAAAAATTGCCAATCTTTAGCCAGTCTAAAGAAAAAATTGACTCTAAAGTGAGCGTAGTTATGTCTTCATTGGAAAAGAATGCTGAGAGATAGAAGGGCATTTTTAAAATTAAATTATGAATCATATTGAGTTTATTGTAATTCCACTGCTTGCTGCTTATAACCGAAGTCACAATATGACAGTTAGAGAGTGGCATTGCTTACAGTCGTGTTAATAATAATACTCGAACTTATATTATTTTTAATGTTTTTAATGCTTGACAATTATTTTATTCTTATTTTATTAACTATAGTTTCTCGTCTCTGCCAAAGACTCTCATTGACATACAATTTCTATCTCAATTTTTAGCTCTATCTTTAATTGCTAAATCTCTTATAGCATTTAACAATAACAATTTTTTTACTATCATTTTTCTAATATTTACCAGTTAGTTTAGGGAGTTTTAACTTTAAACATGTTTTTTTACATAAGATTTTTTTTTACAAGCTCTGTATAGTTTAACATTTTATTAATCTTATATAGGACTATTTTTTAATACTAATGGACTCAGAAATTTACAACTTCATCGAGGTTCTCATGAAACTGGTACCAATTTCATCAGCATTTTATCTTTATTTTATTTGCATTTTAATGTATTTTAACTTAATGATGGAATGAATAAAGATTGAATGCACTTTAGAATAAACTAGTACTTGGTCTGGATTCAACCCAGACCTCAGGAATCGTAGGCAAGCACATTAACCACCAAGCTACAGTGCCACATATGTTAAATTAATTAATTAATTCGAAACTCGCCATCTCTAAAAACATTTAAATTATTATATAAGGATCACCTCATTTCAACTTATAAGAACTTTAGTTTTACACGCTTTATTAATTTTTAAATAGTTTTATATTTTATAATTACTTCATATCCTGCCATATTTGTCAGTGTTGTATGTGTTGTACAATGTATAAGTATGAGTTATGTAATGTATTATTTTGTCTATTTTAATTTAAGGTGGCCAATATTTATACGAGCATTGCTCTTTTTTTTGGTCAGCCTTCCATGTACTATTATAAAACTGTAATTATGCATATGGAAAATAAACTGAAACTGAAATTAAATTACTCTCTCTCAGAATCTGAAAGGTCCACTAATCAACTTCAAGTAAGAAAGTATAATACATCACATAAATTATAGATCATTTCCAACAAACGTTCATTGCCCATTTTTTAAGTTACACCCCAGGGTGTCCCCTACACCCACAAGACCAAAAACATGTTTCACCAAGCAGTGTAAAATACATGCCATCATGACAGGATTCAATATTTCAACATAAATTATGTCATCATCAGGAATGATTCTTGATGACCACATAATTTATGTTGCAATATTTAATCCGGTCACGTTGGTGTGTATGTCATTGCTTGGAGTATGTATTTTACTTTATTACTTTCTGAAACAATTATTGATTAATGTTCAAATAATTTATTTATAATGTGGCTGCTTCATCTAAAAGGAATTAATTAATTGAACATAAAAGGTCTTCTCTAACGAAGAAGCATTGTTCTTTTGGAAATAATTAGCTTTTATAATGTCTAGCAGTATGGGGATGTTTACTAATTAAGTATCTTTTTGTCAACACCATTCACAATCATTTTATATAAGATGAATGACCATGCAAATTATCATCATAGGCCTTGGTAATTATGCAAATCGGCCTTGTTACGAAAGGTCTGAAGGTAAAATAGATTATACAACATCTTGAGAACATAATAATAAAATTGGTAAAAATAGTAAAATCATTGAGATTGTGGAAATAGTATTCGCATCTCGATGACCTCTGTCTCTATACCCTCTTTCTAAATTATTAAAAAACTGCTAAGGCCCATAAAAATTAGTTTATCACCCCTACATGCATCACATTTTGGGAATTCATAATTTTTTAACACTCCAATTACTATTTCAAATGGTTGTTTATTCTGTCATATTCACTTTAAACGCTTTGGAATTTCTTAAATAAAAAGTCTAAAAGTATAAAAAGTAAAATCTTAAATGAAATAAATCAACATGAACAATGTTGAGCTCTAGTATAAAAACACATTTATAGTAAAATGATATTTATTAATACAAAAAGTAATACAGCCGATAGTTATTATGGAAAGAGCAGGGGCGC
>JAOTQE010113477.1:0-13062 GCA_025631205.1 Nesometra sesokonis
GTTCTATTTTGAATCAATCTTTGACTATAGTTCTATTTTGAATCAATCTTTGACTATAGTTCTATTTTGAATCAATCATTGACTATAGTTCTATTTTGAATCAATCTTTGACTATAGTTCTATTACTTCTTAAGCCAGGCACTCATTGCGTCATGCAATGGTAGTACGACGATGGTTGCACGACTAAACCGTTGCTCCCTGTGTGTGTGTGGTTTTCCAGATGCGATGACGGCCTTCTACTTGTCGGCGGATGGTTTTTTCAGTGATTTGCCTGTTGAATCACTAAAAAAAAACTAGAAGTAGAAGAAAGTAGAAGACTATCATCGCATCTGAAAACCACACACACAGGGAGCACATCATAATAATCTTATTCTACCTTATTATTTGAGCACAAGTCTGTTTCTTAATTATTCTAGTGTATAAAATAATCTTAATAATCTTAAATCTACCTTAATAAACCAATTAATAAGTCAATTACATCTTAGTAGTACTGTGGTTGAATTATTCTAAAACTATGCTCCCTAATTTCCAAGACAGTTTTCAGGAAGAAGAATATGTTACTATTGTATCTTGGCATCTCTAATCACCTTTGACTACAGTTCTATTGCTTTTAGCCTATCCTAATAATCTTAGAATGCACCTCTATTGCATCTGTGTGAAATAATAATCATATCCTCCCTTTATAAACTCTGAATACAACTCTGTTGTTTAGTCTATGATTAAAATAATCTTAGGTTAGGTTAAAAATCTTAAGTCTACCTTAACCAGCTAAGTCTATTACTGTACATCTTAGCCAGTGTTTTATAAAAGATTAGACACGTTGAGTTTCTATGTTCTTTTAGATAAATTCCATTATGTATAACATATTTAAAGTGACTAACGGAAGCATAAGACTGATTCAGATATGCAAGTCTTCAATTCTTGTAAATTGTTAATGTAAGTAAAGTGTCTTGTCAAGTTTATGTGTCAGCCAATGTGTAAAAGATCATCCGTACGTGTAAAGAGCTCCCACGTGGAACTAACAAATAAACGACAAAGACGGAAATGGATTAATTGAAAAATGACAAATGGATAATGTGGATGAAGTTTCACAAGTTGTTGTGTTTAATGTTGTATCCAATTTTAGATTTAATGTTTATAATCGACAATCCCACATACTAATAGTAAAGAAGGTAAAGCATGTAAATCTATTAACAGAAATGTAATTGAAAAACAATTCTACAATAAACGGTTATGGTTTTGTGGGTCAAAAAGTAGGTCAAAAAGTAGGTCAAAAAGTAGTTCAAAGAGTCGAGTAAAATCATATATATTCTCAAAAGTTAGTCCAGGACTAAATTTAGAAAAAACATTAGATGATCATAGACTTTCCATAAGCCTGGTTCCTTGGCAGACAATATTTAGAATGTTTCATTCCAGGGTTTATGTCTGGATTAATGTTTATCACCTTAGGGATTACCATTTTTAGTTAGTCCTGGATTAAATCTGAATTTAGTCCTGGACTAAAGTTAGTCCACTTTCAAGAATACCAGCCATTGTCTGTACCTTCCATTGGCGTATTTTGATCTGGACGATTTGCAAGCACCACATCTACATAGTTTAGCTGTAACCGTTGTAGCGATGCAGTTAAACCTTCAATAATATGTTTCCTAGACAACCCTCTTTCTGTTTCTGACCTAGAAATTCATAATATGAAATTTAATGTACAAACTAATACAAAAAGGTCTATTTACTGATTTAGATCTGTATTATGAAATTATTACAACCATTATATGCTACTGAATTTGAAATGTATATTTATAATATCCTTAATTTAGTGGTGAGTGGATGTTGCAGCATGCATTGTTCAGATTTCAGACTTCGAGGTTGAGAGTTTGGATCTTTCTCTGCAGGCCATGCTTCGATACCCAAGCTTATACCGAAAACTTGTTGTAAAAGTGGCCTGTAAATGGATTCCACCATGCCATGCTTCAAACTTAGGTAGAATACAGCCCATGTTTAAAACTAACATTGCATGCAGTCTTCGGGCCATAGGATTTTATTGAAAATTTCCATGCATAATTATTAACTAAAAGGAAGGATGACCACTGTTAAAATTATTATGCAGGAATTATTAATGTGCCATTTGCCAAGAAATACAAGGCACAGTGAACATGGAGGTTCCAATGTGACTTGCTCTTCCCCTTAATGTCATAACATGTCTGGCTACTAGAGAGTGCTACTCCCTCCTGAAAGATGTATTAAGCTCTTTAGAATGCACAGAAGCCACTAGTGTAAACTGGGACTATAGTTTATGGTACATAGTCCAGAAAACTTGTTCTGCCAGTAAAACTAGGTGTGAGCACGTCTCAAATGCTGCTGTAGAGCTATGCTTGAAAAATCCAATTTTGGATTTGATCACACCTTCATTTTTTCTTTCATTATTTTATTTCATGTCACATGCAACAGCAAGACCTACAATATTAGTACTGTATTATACTTTCTAAGGCAATTTATAATATGAGGTGTAGGAAGTGGTACTGTTGAGTGATGAAACCACAGAAACTTGCATTTGGAAGGCTAAACCACTAAGCATGTTAACATTATATTATAAACAAAATCACTTACTTTCCACCCCAAAAGATTTTTGTTGTGACAACATAACTAGACCGTCGCCAACTTTTCTGCTTTAGAATTTTACCAAGTACTATTTCTGCTCTGTAACAAAATAAATAAAAGCAAAGAGATTAACATTACTGTACACAAGTGAGTACATAACCATTTTTAGAAAATAATTCAATTAAATTGCCATTTCAAAGATATCAAATGGTATTCAGGTATGACTTTTTATTCTGACCAATATAATACATACAACAAATTAAATGTACATTTCAAAGGTACACTCAGACCAAATCCGAATATGGTTCGGACCAAAAACAGAAAATGTAATCAATGGTAAAGAAAGGATTCGCCTATTGGATGTCCACCTATGTACTCCGAATTTCATTTTTGGACTTTGTACATAATATCAAGAACCAAGCAGCTTAAAATAAAAATGTTATGTGGAGGAAATTATGAAAACAATGTTTATTAATTGGGATTTTAGTAGAGACTTTGGCATTGACTGGTGGAGCTATGTGAGGATGTCACTGAGCAAAGCGCCTGAAGACAAACTGAGGTTAAGAACAATGAACGCTCCATAGAAACTAGTTGAAATGGTTTTTGAAAAACAACTTGGAAATACTGCCCTCCTCTGAATGTTTTCAATTTGGGAATTTCTGCTTATATTACTCCTGGAGCTATAATCTATCACCTTGATGGTATTTACAAAACATAATGACTAAATTGTGGGTCATTTGTGTACTTTTCTTATAAAAAAACTTGAGAATGTTTTGCTCATTTATTCACAAAGTTTTTGCAGATATTGCCTTTTCCTGGAGGAGGACAAAATACTATAAGATGAAATAAGTGACATTTAGATAGCTTTTGCTAAAATATCTTAAACTTATCATTAACAGATGACGTCATAATTTATTAATACGCGAAATCACAACAACTAGAGTAATTACCATATTGAAGGTGCTTGGGAGTATGTTAGTAATGTTTTACATAAGTATAGCACATGCACAATTCAATGTGTTTACAAAAGCAACAGTGCTATCACAATGCTAAAGTTAAAGTTAACATTAACATAATATGGTAAAAACCACCTATTTAATAAGTGGGCAGGCAGGAAAATTATGAAGAGATTTTCAATTTTTCAAATTATCCCCAATTTGGCTTGGCTCTGCTACAAATTGTCAACCTGACGTTAGAAAATGGCCGATTCAAAGGGTAATTGAACAGAATCAATGAACAACCATATACCTAATTTAAGGTTTTATTTATGATATTTTAAGCACATAAAAGCTGTCTACACAATGTACTATATGTAATATTATTATTTCACAAAATAAAGAGTATGAAAGAACAATCATCATTTATATATAAGTAGGGTTAAGAGCCTCATGCACATATTGCACAAAGTGGTATTGATAGTACTAATGAGAACGATGGACAATTACTCTATCAATCAATAATGCTAAGTGACCATTTTGTTTTTCTTATGTCAGAAGCATTGTGTTAAGCCATAGAAGTTAATATATCAATGGTTTAACTAATAAAAAACATATGCATGTTGCATGTCTGTGTATTATTCTTCTGATAGCATATTATGTGCTGTATAGTGTATGCAAATAACAGTTTCATAATGTCATGCTAATATTATTCGTAAATGCCATGCAAATAGTATCAGCTGGGATATAGTATTACTATCCATTAATACTATTTGCATACCATGTGAATGGTATAATTCTATGAATCCCTACTAATACGGCATTTTGTATCCATTTGTGTTTGCTATCATTTGCATATTTTACATGTTTCTTTTTTGGTAAAATTCTTTCTTTGTGAAATAAGCTTGGCCGAGATTATGGATGTTTCTTGATTTGCTTCTCAAGTGTAATTACGCAAAAATCATGAGCATCAGCTATTGATAATTCACATGTATGATATGCATATTGAGATATCATGGGACCTTACATCCTGATTGTTTCTGAATTCCATGCATTATTTAACTCTAATAGAGACTCCCACTTGCCATCACAATTAAACTTAAATCCATAAATTAGGTATGTAGAATCCGTATGGAAAGAGCTAAAGGTTGGGGTGAATTCCATTAAGTATGGTTTAGCAGGTTCACAGATGAGATCTCAACACCTACTAAGAAGTATTGATTTGACTTGAAAATGAATGAATTATTTAGGTAAAGGGATGGACTACTAGGATGACAGGATATCAGCCATAAGGTTATGAGGCCATGAGGTTATGGATTAATTGACGCTAAAAATAAAAGCATTTATCACATGTAAGGTGTTTATGGAGAAAAGCAAACATCCAAATATTAGTTAAATTCAATCTCCTTATATTTTAGACAGTGGAACATGGAGGCTTTTTATTCTTCTCTTGGTTTGTCAATCCAACAATTACATTGATGGATGGTGGAATAAATACTAACCATAATATAAATCCATGATCCAAAACATGTAATCACAGTCAGTTTATGGAGTAGATAAATACACAGATTTCAAATAGTAATGAGCACTTATTATTAACAAAAAAATCGCAAATGTTGGTTTATACCAGAAGAAAGGTATACAGAGTCAGAAAGGTAGTAGTGAGAATGAATATTGACAGGTATGGTCCTGTTAAAATAGACATTTCTGCTAAGCTTGCCCATTCATTAGAATGTCTGTAAACTCAACACTCTTGACCAATCACAACGTGTTTTCAGTCAGATGATGTGCAACGATGGGCAAATCAAGCTTTGTAGAGCTGTATCTTTTTTTTTTCGGAATCACTGCGTAACATGCACTGATTTGGCAATGGGTGGGGTTTAGCAAAAAGATCCATTTTTCTTTATTGGTTTAATTGTTGCATTACTTGGTATAGTATTAACAATATAGTGCATCATTGGGGTGAATCCTATATCGTGAGCTACAACCTACTGATACATTTTTCAAGTCATTTATAAGTGGTTTCCTGCTAAGTTCTCCCACCCCACCCCACCCCAACTTGCTCCTGGTCTTTGCTATATAATCCCTTGATAATGTTGTTTTAAAGTTGTGTTTGAAATAAATTGAAGTGCTATAAAACCTGTTGTAATTCTGATACAAAATAATAATAAAAAATATATCATACTTTCCACCAGCATAAACCTCTGCCGTATCGAATAGGTTAATTCCAGACTCATAGGCAAGTGTTATCATCTCCTCCGCAACCTAATAGTAATGAAAAAATAAAACACAAATATTAAACCAGTGAAATATTTAGCAAATCACCAACACAAACCCAATCAAGTTGAATATAGAAAACCTAATTTTAGACTACATGAAGTACCTGGTTTAAACTTGGCAAGGAATACTGCCTTTCTTTGGGAAATGTTGCCTTCAACCAGGAATATAAGTGGGTACCCAGAAGGAGAATTTAATTATAGATGTGCATTATTTATTAAACCAACAAATGATGGAATATACTGTTTCTTTAATCTAGATACTCTGAATGTTTTCTTCAGACATTTGCTATTATGAATGACTAATCATGTGAAACGTACCATACAGGTAATGTACCTAATCAGAAGAATATTTTATTATTAGCTTTGAAAACATAGTGTTAAAATAAACACTAGGATTAGAAGACAAGCATTTCATTATCACAACTCCTCCATTCATCCAACCTCAATTTATTATTCTTTGTATTACTGGTTTTGTATCATTGGATAAAACATACAAAAAATAAGAGAGAAGTAAAAAAAGTAAAGAAAGAATCCAAGTGGGAGGGTGGAAATTGTGTATAATGCATGATGTAATTGTCAGCGGAAATGAAATTCCAATGGTAATTATACCGAAGGAGGGATTAAGTGTGCAGAGCTGGCAAATACGGACCATTGCATATCGTTGATGATACCCACTTAAAATTTTAATCAGAAAAGAATCAAGAAATGTCACATTATAATTCTTCTATTACGGTGCAGATGCTATAATGAGGCCGAAAAAAAGGTGGGTGAAAAGCTATGCATAGGGTTGTTAACAAGTTGATGGAGAAGAGAATTTACCTGCTTTGGATTGAAGCTAGCTTGGTGGTTAAGGTTTTTTGCTTACAATTAATCCTTAAGTGCTGCCTACCAATCCTTAATTAATTAATCAAGTAGTTTTTGTAGTTTCTACAGACACAGGTGCAAGGATATGTCATTTGGTAGTCTCACAGGGCAATTCTAAACTTTTCTGGGCTAGGTATCACTGCGTCAAAGGTGGGCTTTGACATTTCTGAATTTGCTACAACCTTAATTAACTAAATAATTTGAATACCTCATTTTTAGAGATCTTATCCTAGGCTAGATGTCAACTACATCCTTTGCTCTGTATTAAGTAAGCCTAATTAAATTGTTTATCCATCTTAAAAATCTAAAGATAGCCTGCCTAGTGTAGTCCTAGCCTAGGGCTTATTTTTCAAGTAATTAAATAATTAAAATATTGTATGCATATTTTGGGGATCCAAAAAATACTGTACTCAGTGTGGGAAAGTGTTGTACTCATATTCAACTCGTACAATGATTTTTCACAGCTGGTATAATATTTTTCCGTATTCCCTCAAGACATATAATATTATAGAAATATTATTTTTACGAAAGTAGACAGCAAATTCATAGTACAAGTATATGAAGTAAAAAGAAACCAAAATCTATAGTACACGTATTGAACAAGAATAAAATTAGAAGTAAAATAAAAAATTCACAAGAATACGAAATCATAATTCTCCTGTGGCAGAAATTTCAAATTGCAATCATTTTGGTCCACCGGCAATTACCCAGAAATCCACTTATCGTCTGCAAAGATGCCATTACATCCACCGCTCTTACACTATTCATGATCATTTCTATTCAATGGTTTTGTAAACCGGAACGAAATATGATTGGAATTTGCTATGTACTGATGTGTTCTGTGTTTGTCTGATGTTCATAATACTATATCAATAATTTTCTGATTCATTGACTGGCATAGAATTATTTCATTCAGATATATCAAGAATTTAAAGAGGATCGTACAGATAATATATAAAGATATGATATTACCTAGTACTACCAGCGCATGTAGGTAGATTGGGGAACATGCATCCCCCCATATTTTTTAATGGGGAATGTTCCTCCCCACCACTTTTTGACAGAAAAGCCAAATTTGTTTTAATAAAATAAAACGTAACTATTTTATTAAAGTATACTCTGTATCTCTGCTGTGTATGAACATCTAGAAACTGAACTGCTGAAAAAATTTCATCGGTTTCTATAGATATAATTATATGCCAAAGTTTTTTGAAGTAAAATAAAAAATATTCTTACTCGTAAACGTTTCATTGACTCTTAGTCAACATCGTCGGTACGATTGTGTCTGGTTTTCAAATTTCTTTCTTCCTTCTGGTGTTTTTGGCGGGCCATCAATATCTACAACAGCCTTCTTGAAAAGAGTGAAAGTTCAACTATTGGTGGTGCCCTCCAAAAACACCAGGAGGAAGAAAGAAATCTGAAACCAGACACAATCGTACTGACGATGTTGACTGAGAGTCAATGAAACATTTACAAGTAAGCATATTTTTGGTTTACTTCAAAGAACTTTCGCATGTAATCTAGAAACTTGTTATTTTCAAGTCCCCCAAATCCCCTTCCAAACCTACACCCTGGTGCAGTCAATCTTTCTGTGTTTTCTCCCATTCGTCCACACTTTAAATATGATACAGTATGTGGCATTGCCTAGTACAGTAATATTATGGAATAGAAGATTTTAATAAGATAGCAAAACAGATAATATTGTTTGCAATATATACTGAAACATGGCTAAATTCATTTTAGCACGCACATGGGTGAAAAACCAGTATAATTTTTTTAATAAAACAAATTTGCAGTTTCAAGTTTTTTCCTAAAATAATTACCTGGTCTGTCACTTGGCCTCCAAAAGTTACCCATGTACCTGAAAAAACATAAAGAAGATATTCTATGAAAAGGTTAAAAAAACCTATAACAATAATGAAAACAATAGAAGATTCATGAAAATGACAAAACTAATTGTAATTTTACAAGTTTTGACAGTTTTAATTTCAAAGCAAAATAGTTATAAACCTATGATGATTAGCACATGATAATGACAAAAGATTAAAAATTGCTTTTGAGTTACTCAAGCTCAATTGATAACATAATATCTTGAAAATCAAGGTTAACTTTAAGGGCTAAATTAATAAAATCATCCTAAAACCTGCAAAAAAAAATTGTGAAATTATGCTATAAAAAATCAAATGACAGAAAATATATTAAATGGACCTTCTAAAAAATGGGTTTCCATCTGACAGACTGAATTTACAAAAATGTTGTGCTTGGAAAATGCAACAGTTTATTAATAATATATAAACATGATTTATATAGCGCACATCTCCACCAATGGTGCTCAAGGTGCATTATTAGATTTTAATTGTGATGAACAGAGTGGTAATCATGAATATAACAGGAATTGAAACTTTACTCCTTTAATGTGCATAGTCATATTTTTCATTTGTTCTACCTTTCTGTAATTATTCCTGTTTGGGGATACTATTTGTGGGAATGTAAATAAAGGGAATAGAGATAGAATAGACAGGTTGCTTGAGAAGGGCAGGGAGGATGGCTGGATGTGAGTTGCTTATGGTGGACTCAGTCTACCATAAAAATTTATGGATGATGTTTTGTGTTATTTGGAGTGATGTAAGTCATCTTCTTCATTCAGACATTGCCAAATGTTATCTTGAACGTAGTGGTAGATTGAGGCCACCAAGGTGTACCACTGAATGCTATCGTTTCCCCTTTCTCTCTAGGGGTGTACTAGATTATAATTTAATTTACCAAAGATATTTATTATATTATACTGTATATTATATTATTTATGTTACGTTTATGTCAGCAATTGAATTTCCCTACATGGGATGATTAAAGTTATCTTGTATCTTGATCATGTTTACAAACTGAAGATAACCATAAAATTAACAAACATGACAATGATCACTGATGTTTATCACAAACTTTTATCCATTCCACATGGCTTAGGATACATAGATTGTGTGGCATCTTAACACAACATCAAATTAGTATTGTAATCCACATTAAACTTTGTATCAGTTATTTCCAATTATGAAAAAAGTATAAACTGAGAAATTTTAAAGTTCCATTTCATGCTTTGCGATTAATAATTCAAATTTTATTGCATCTCATAAAATGTAATGCTAAGATATCGGCAAGACATACAGGTGAATACAATATTAAACAAATCATTGCTAAATCATTAATAAATATAAATCGTACATTGTACGCAAATTGACTTGATAATACATCGTCTTAATAAAGACTGGAGAAATTTTAATCCCATGGTGTACAGGCTAATCACTCACTTGAGGCAGATCCATCAAACAAATTTAACAAGTTCATTAAATGAGAATGTGCACTTTAATATGCTATACTTAATTTTGTTCTATTTAGACAAAGTAAGAAAAACAAGGTCAAACCATTGAAATGAACTCAAATTTGCAGAGCAATATGTAAATATTAATATACATTAGACTAATTAATAACACTTTTGAATGTGTTATGTTATAATTAATCCCCTACATGTTGTTCCAATGTCCCCTGACAACTTTCACAGATGAGATGAGGCTATTGGAAACTACACTTCTAACTCTAAAGCATGAGCATCAACTTTTCATGTCTAGTGCATACAATTTATTTTCTTCTGCATCACAAAAAGTGTTGAAAAAAAGAGAAATATTTACAGGCCCATACTAAGCAATTCTATAACATGAAGTACAGTTGTTATCAAATGTGAAATTGTTGTTTCGCAAGCAATATTTTGTAATTATTACATGTTTGCTAAACTACGAAAACAGTAGAAGAGCAAATTTGTTTGGCTTGTAAGTTTTTGATTGGCACATGTCTCATATATTAAACATGTATAAAACAAGATTTTGGGGCATAAAGACTGTCAGTATATTAATTTTAAATAATAAAATGGTTCATTCCTACAAAACTAAAAAAAAAAACAAACAAAAAAAAACGGTCATTCCCTAACATGACAGGAATTGAACTCATAGGCTTGGCTATGATAAACGGTCATGTTAAATGATGTCAATAGTCGTATTGTACACTACTTTGGTGAAAGATACAGATAGTACTTTATTCATCCTCAATACAGGAAATTACTTCAAGAAGTGGCGATGAATGGTTGTTAGAAATGGAGTGTATGTGTACACAATTTTATGTACAGTATGTCTGTTCAAACTGGTGATGCTAGATTTTTTTAAAATAATGCAACAACACCATCACCACCTACAACAACAAGAACAGGAGTGAGGTTCTCAGTTCAGCTTCACATGGACCTAAAATCTGTCTTCAACAATTTGCATTCATCAAAAATGCTGTAAAAATAAGCAGACCCTACAATAAATAGCAATAACTGATCATAGTTAAACATTATGTAAATAGTAAAATACAGGTGCATGCACCTCACTGGTCCATGTAGCATATTTGTCAATATTTTGTATGTATGATGTTTCATTCATGGATTATGTGATAACTGCATGCCATAATGGGAATTTTAAATTCAGGATATTAAGTATAATGGTCTTTGTGCTTAATAGGTGTTTTGCATATTGCTTTCAGAATATATTGTTACCATGGAGACGTACAGTAGAATCTCCACCATATACCCAGTGACGTAATAAATGCTGTGCCACGGCCATTATGAGCAACAAAATCAACCTTTTTTACCAACAACAAAACTGATAACAATCATTAAATATCCACCAGTAATCTGCCTAAAGCCTTATTCACACTGGACTTGTTTCAGCAAAACTAGACCGGTCGGTTTAGTTTGACCAGAAAAAGTGCTGTGCAGACAGACTATTAAGTCTCACCCTGTAAACCTAACCCCATCTGCAGGTTAGTTTTCAGGAGTGAAATCTGCTCAGTACAGTAAAAAACTTACCGAGCTGGTTTTTCACCATCCAGAAATGTCCAATGGGGACAGCGCAACTTAGTTAAACTTACCGAGTATTACATATTACAGAATGGCCTTCATTTGGTCACTTTGGCAATCCTTGAGTTGTGTTCTTGAATAAAATGTTTATTGTAGTTTTAGCAGAGCTTACAATGAAAAATAAACCCAAGTGTGAACAAAAGCAAGATTTAACCTTTAAAATGTTACTAATGATCTTGGTAAAATATTCTCTTTTTAAATCCAGTGCTATTGCGGCTTTAGACACCTGTGGTTGACAAAACTATTTGTACATGTCTAATGACTGATCACATTTCCAACTTTTAGATAATTAACTTTAGAAATTAAACCTACATTAACCTAAATTAAACATTACATCTACAGTATATATCTTTAAACCTCAAAGCTCTGTATACCTTCAAGTTATTTCTAAAATGAAGCTGTTTTCAGTTTCTGAGTCAATGAATATTTTTTTTGTGCTATCTTATGGCTTAAAGATTATTCCACATTGAACAATAAAACATGAATTTGAAAACAAATTAGATCGTAACTTGTCAAATTCCAAATCATGAATATTAAAACATGCAGCTCATAAATGATTTGAAATAGGAAATCAGCTGTCCACGACTCGGCAAAGTCAGACGAAAACATATCTACTATGGGTGTGAAATAATTGTGGAGACAGTGAGGTCACAGTGTATCCACAGAGAATCAATTGAACACCTAAGATCATCCTACACCTACTAGGTTATATCTAAAACTACTATAGTGGCCCCTCAGTCAGCTCTAAACTCTTGAATATTAGATGAGCTACGGGAAGATTTTGCCTTGCAATATGAGAGATAAATCAAACTGAGACATGAGTATTGTCCCTATTGATTACAATACTAAGCCTAGATATTCATCTGTGACATTGCTGTTAAGTGGAGTCTGTCTAACACTCACCATAACATGGTTGATTTTTGGTATCGTGATGACAAAATTATTAAAAGTTTATGTTTGCATATTAATATGTAGAGTCACAGTAGTCAAGTGGTTAACACACTATGCCAATAAATGCACTGAATTGCCATCGAGGACTGTTGTTACTTTTTAACTCAACTGTAAATTAGAGGCCTACCTGGTTGAAATATCTCAGGGAGGTTAAACAGTGGCAAGGAACTGGCCATATTTTACCACATTATGTAAAGACTTTGGATGGACTCCTAACAGCTCACTCTTTTAAATTCAGTATTAAATGACACCACTATGTCTTTCCATAAAGGTAAAGGTAACTAGAACTGAACTCGTCACTTTGACGAGTTAGCTGATCTGCAGTTACTTTTAGTTAACTTCACATGTACACTATGATGACGTAGTCAAAATGCAAATGAATGGAAAAAGAATTGTGCTTTTCAGAAAGAGAATTTTTTCCGCCATAACACACTGAATTTTAAATGAAATTCGACGAGTAATAACGCAGATATGCCGAAAATTAATATGATCA
>JAOTQE010113499.1:0-13058 GCA_025631205.1 Nesometra sesokonis
ACCCCCCCCCCTCCAAATGTCTATTGACTTTTTTCATAAAAATTTAGATGAAAAAATTGAAACATTAATGTCTTTTTTTTTGCCTAGGAACTTGTTAAAAAATTAAAAGCAGAGGTTATTCAAACTAGGTCGAAGCAGCAAAATATAACCAGAAATGGGATTTCCGGCGATCTAGAAAGCAAAATTTTTACGAGGAGGGCTCAGGATTCGGTCATTGCCGATCCCTATAACCACCCTCCTTCGAAAAACCTGGCTGCGCCCCTGTATTTATAAATATACCGATCTGCCATATTTATTTGGATGGATCCTAAAAAATAAAGTGGATGAATCTGTATTTACTTTGCGTTTGTGAATAGTCTATATCTAGTAACTAACGGCATGGAGAGAATAGGCTGGGTAACATCCGCGCGGATCTGATCTTCAACCGACTAGCTTAGCAATGATGAGATTTCAAAGAATTTATCTAGGTCTAGCCTAAGGGTTCAATAACATTACCTTTTTTTCTACTTGAGAATAAATCTAAAGAGGTATGCAGGTAACTAACCATGTTTATTATTTTAGAAAAAATAAACAGGTACATTTCAAAAGGAATTTCATTTTTGGTGTTGATTGAAGGAATGCTCCTTTGAGTTAAGTAAGAGAAAATTAATGAGGATGGCTAAATCGGGAAATCTTAGTATGAAAGCAAATATTAGATGACTATCGGTCATTGTGAACGAACATTGCCATCTAAAAGGTGAAAAAAAAGAATTGCAAGGGAGATTGGATAACTTTACAAACAACTTTAACAAGAAAATATTGTCTCTTTTTAAAAAGAAATAGGCCAAATTTTTAATATAGTACTTAACCCTAAAGTGTATAAAATTATTACATATACTTATTCATTTTGGAAGGAATACTAATTTATGTTTTGGTCTTTATTTTTAGGTAATATTTGAACACTATGTATGTATGCTTGCCAAAAGTACACCAGAGGGGATCTAGAGAAAAAAAAATCCTGGCCTATTTCCTCAATTTCATTTTCTCATTTCTTTTTCAGTATGTTTACTTCAAAGTTAAAGTCAATGACAGTCATAAATATATAGTACTGAAAATAATTAGTGTTGTATTAAATTGTATAGTTAAATAAAATATTTATAATTAATACAACAGCTCATGGCTGTGATTGTCCATAATGACAAGTTTCGTAATAATAATATATTACTTTGCCAAAGCAGTCACTGTGGTGGATAAGCCTTGGCTTAGTGGTTAAAATAGGTAATTAGATGAAGGAGGTGTTTAGACCATTGAGAAACAAGTTTGCAGAGCATTGCAGTAGAGAACCTCCTGAAATATTCAATAAGTGCACTTTAATGTAAGAGTATGAAATATCACTTGTCTTGAAAATATTATTAGCGCAGTTTTATAATGCACAAATGAGTGCTAGTCCATTGCTGCTACCTGTCTGTGTTATATAGAATTGTTCAAAATCTACTGCATCAACTTTAGTGTAAATGTTATAATTTTATATGCCATAAAAACCCTGGTATAAGCCCACTACATTGAACATGAAATCCCAGTCAGTGTGTTAATATGTGGAAGATATTAGATAGATAAGATATTATCTTGATACAAGTTCACTACATTGAACAGGGAATCCCAGTCAGTGTGTGATGTGTAAGCCCACTACATTGAACATGGAATCTCAGTCAGTGTGTGATGTGGACATATACCCTGGTATAGCGTACTACATTGAACATGGAATCTCTAGTCAGTGTGTGATGTGGACATATACCCTGGTATAGCCCACTACATTGAACATGAAATCCCAGTCTGTGCGTGATGTGGACATATACTCTGGTATAGCCCACTACATTGAACATGGAATCCAGGTCAGTGTGTGATGTAGACATATACCCTGGGATAAGCCCAATACAGAACGTTAAAAAAATTGTTTGGTTGGATGGGCTTGGGCAACAAAGATTTTTTTAAGCAGTATTAAGTTTAGGGTATTTATGTAATAATGTATTGTAAGTACTGCTTTAGAGTATTTATTTTTAAAAATCTTATTTTAAATGCATAAAATGTATTTAGTGTTGGTTGTCTAAAGCCCCTCTCACACACAGCTATGACCTTGTGAAGACCAAGGCGATCATACAAAAAAATTGTGAGTAGTGATAAGGATTTGCAAGTCATAGCAGGGTCACCAAGGCAGTCATGAACAGTCCTGAACAGAAAGTTACATGGTTACATATGTTGTCTTCTGGCACCAACTGTTTTGAAATGTTCAAAGCAATTGTGATGTCCTTCAGAGTGACAACTCTGTTGTTGAAACAATCCGACTGCCGGTAGGTGGCGGTCGTCTAACAACTTGTACATACATTGGGGAGACTGGAAGAACATTGGAGACAAGACTTAAGGAACATCAAAAGGAAACAGAAAAAGTGCAACAACAGAGGAAGAATTATACTCGCCATTCTCGAAAGGACTCCCTATCGGAAATAAGCAAATCAGCCATAGCGGACCACACCATAAAAGAAAATCACATCATTGATTGCAACCACCACAAGATCATAGACAGAGCAGATGATGAAACCATCAGGGAGACCGTATGGATCAGACGTACAGGAGACAAAACCATGAACAGAGATGAAGAGGCCCACTTACTGAGTCACATATACGACCCTGTTGTTAGACGACCGCCACCTACTGGTGGTCAGATTGTTTAACAACAGAGCCGTCACTCTGAAGGACAGCGGAGAATCTACAAGGTGTCCGAAACTGTCAGTCAGGTCAGTAAATTTGATTGGTTTGTCAAAAAGTTAAACTTAGAATTAGCCCAAGGATACCGAAAAATTTTGTACTGGCTGTTGCAAAATATTTTTCACTATTCCTCTCAAAAAAGGCATTCAGTATTATTATTATTATAAGTTAAAAATTGTTTACGATCCAAAAAAGTTAAGGTTGTAAGAAGGTGAAATTACAAATTTGGATGCTTGACATTTCAGAGGCTAACAGCATGTATACTCATAAGTGATGATGATGGTTGAAACTAGGTTTTATTAGTTCACTAATGAAACCTCCTTGGTTGAAAGGAGCCATTGTGAAGTTACTGCTTGGTATAACCAAACAACATGGGCGGCAGAAGATGGGGTATGGGGTGGACATTTCCCCCCTTGAAATGTTACGTCAGCTACAAAATCAGATAGACTGACTTTTATTTTGTTTCTATGATTGTCACCATGGGTGCAGGAGCGCATCCCTTTAAAGGTTTAAAGCAATAAAACAGCATGTATATATGTTAAATATGAATATTTTGGCCCTGAAATCCCCTCCTCTTCAGGTACCAATATAGCACAAATTAATAGGCAATAACGTTTTTTTTGTTTAACTCTAATCGGACCATTGATGCGTCCCCAGGGGTGGGGTAATCTAAGCAAGTTTGAATTTTGTCCCCCGATCCAAAAACATTCCACCACTTCTGCCAAACAGGGGTGTGCGGGGCTAGTCTCTTTAACTATTTCACCATTATGTATTCAGATTACAACTATTACTTCCCACAATCATCAGTAGGGGCATGCCCCTCCTCTGATTATTGGCAAAACAGTTGCACCTTTCCCCCCCCCCCCTTATATTAGGCCCTAAAATGTACCCCAAAAGTAAATTATAGATACATTATACATATGTGCCAGTGTCAATAATTAAAGTGAAACCCCCCCCCCCCCACTTTTTTTTGCTTGTCAAAATCAATAGCCCCACACACTTTTTCTGGATCCTGTTTATATTGTCACTTTTGATTATGCTTTGCTGTTATCTGGTGAAAGTAATTTCTGTATATTTCGTTGTCCTTTGGCTTCAATTCATCTGTACTTTATCTATGTACCTGCAAGTAATTTAATCTTCTTGCAATCACGACTTTTTTTAGATCATAAAAAAGTAAAATTCCCAATGTTTAACGACATGTACATCTCATGATCATACATGAAAATGTTTCTTACCATATATGGGCATAATCAAAGATTTTTGTCAAATGTTGAAAATTTAATAGTCTAAACTGAGTTTAATATAACCTTACAATGTCAAATTAATCTCTGTTGATTAAGGAAGTAAATATCCATAGTATTAAGAAAGATAACAGGAAGAAATTTTTTAATATTGTATAGCATGACATCATAAGGGCCCTTATCTGAAAATTATTATATTTAAGGAATGCGTACGTTAAACATTAAGCGTTGTTGAACATTAATTATACTTCATCCTTCAATTTAAATGAAATAATTGATAATATATGCACTCATTCATTTTGATTTTCTAGTAGATAAACTATTACACTGACGTATAAAAAATGTAACCTGTTAGGCCACTTGGGTCAGATATTCAGAATGAAGGGTGGGGGATGCTATTTAAACACCGTTACACTCATAGATTTATTATTACGGCTAGATTACCACTGTAGAATTGCAGTCCAATGTAGGCGCCTACTAGTTTGATTTTGTCAGCCTCCGTCACAAACATGTAAGTTATATAATAATAACTGTTTAACAATTATTGTATTTTTAATATTCTTTTGCCATACAAATTATTTAAATATGTCGCATATATTTTATTTTATCAATGTTTTTATATTTGGATTAAATTTACTTCCATTTATTGATAAATTTTAAATTTGAAACGTTTATGAGGACTTGGGGTGCAATTTCAACGTAGCAACAGCGTTAGTACGTAACACGATTTGATTGCTTGGATTCCAAAATAGTAAGCGCTTACATGGAACTGCACTTTGGGGCTATGCATTCTGTGGAAGTTCACCATCTAGCCGTAAATAATACACCTATGGTTACACTTTACTAAGTAGGAACTACAGTTAGTACAGTAACACTGTTTGGATGGAAGAGTATATTAAAATGTTTTCAGAATTAAATATAGTTAAATTTGCCTAAGTCGACTTTGCGTAAGTCAAATGTATATTATGTTGTAATTTATGTAGTGGCTTAATCTACGATCTTTAAGCATATACCTGTAAAATCAGTCCAAAATTAGCTCTAGCGTCTGTATACATGTCACATTTCATTGCAAGCCTTTCAGCCTTTATGTACCATTAGACATGATATAATTTATTATTATTCAGTGTTGTAAGATGCAATGGATAACCCACGAAAGTCCGAGGACTTATATCCAGTGGGTCCTTCTGGTGGTGATTGGGTAGTACACCTGGGGTGGATTGCTATAAGCGGTCTTTAGACTGTCTTAAGCTTAAGACGGTCTATAATCGTGACATCAGGCACGGTCTTTAATTATATACCATTTGTATACCACTTGTATACCACAGTCTTAGGAGTTAGCGGTCTTAAATATTAAAGCCTGCTTGGAGGAGGCTATAAATGGTCTTAAATGACTTTAGAATGTGGCATCAGCATTATTTTACCTTGAATTGCCCGTTTTAATAAATTGTTCTAACAACAACTGTTTAAAAATACACCATATTATGAAATTAAAACTAGTATCACGTTTTCGTAAAAAAAATCAAATGTGATGTGGCACAAAAGTAAATAGCGCCTTCAATTACTGTTACTATGGAGTGTTTGTTTGAGATTCAATACTCAACACAGTCTTAGGAAAGACTGTTTTATAGCAATGGTCTAACTTGGGTGACTTTGCTAAGACCGGCTTTATTCTGTAAGTTAAGACCGTCAGTTGTGACTTTGCTAAGACCGTCTATGTGTTAAAGCCGGCTTTATTCTGTAAGTTAAGACCGTCAGTTAAGACTGTTTTATAGCAATCCGTCCTAGGAGACAATGTCCAAAGAGTGTAATGCAGTCTTTAACATGCACATGAGCCCTGATGCACATAGGACCAACGGCTTAACGTCTCATCTGAAAGACGGTGTGCTATTAACTTGTATTTTGACCTTCCAGTTGAAACACAAGGAGAGTGGCGTGTTCGATCTAGTCGTAGACCAGTGAATCTCCATGGTTCAACGAACAGCAAAGTGATGTACCACCAGTTTAACCAACTGACCTAAATGAGTTGGTTAAACTCCATAGATGCTTTAAAGTATGATGTAGTGTATGTTATTTGTATTTGTTATTGTTCCCAGTTTTATTATGCTTTGTCAGGGCCGGGTCCAGGATTTCACTGTGGGTTGCTAGTAAGCCTTCATACATGGGCCTTTTTTTCAAAGGCCCAAATCACCTACTGCATAGACTAACTAGGTGATAAGTATATTCTTCCTGACTTGCTAAGCTGGTGATCATTAACAATTTGGGGGTTACAAGGTCCCCTCTGAAAGCCCCTGGACCCGCTACTGTTTTTGACAAGCCTAGCCATTATCAAACATCAAGTGACATTAAAATATTACAATTTTTTTTTTAAATGGTTGATATGTAACATCACTAAAATTTAGTATTTAAGTTTTCTTTATTTCAAGATTTTGCAACTCAATATAAAAATATATTAAGTAAATTATATTTCATTTATTAAATAATTTAATTACAGTATTTAAGAAAAATATTAAGAGAATATAAAACAAATTTTATTATGTATTATTTTGTATTTGTTAATAAAACACCAATGTTTTTATTGCTTACAGTTTAGTCTCCTGCTTATTTTCATATTTCGTTGTCCATTTAGGCCATTTCGGGCCTTTTTCTACTAGAATATATTCTTGGGGGAAAAAAGGAACTACTGTATTATGTCCCTGCACAGTTTCATCTTTCTTTTTTTTTTTTGCTGCAGTGTTTTTTTTTTGGGAAGCAAAAAATGCCCAGGGAAAATTTTATTTTAAAAAACTTTCACATATAATTATATCTATGAAAACCAATGAAATTTTATCAGCAATCTTTTGTATTTGTTTACAAGTTTCCAAATGTTCATTTTTTCCTTTTAAAAGCCCTGTTGCATTGTCGAGCATTAGCTGGCTGAGCGTGTAAAACCTTTGAATTGTAATCTGAAATTACTGGTTCGAGTCCTGTTATCTTTGTGGCAAGTTTCAAATTATTATTTCCTTGTGAAACTAATGTTGAGCGTTAGATGCAGTAGCGGCGCTAGGTGGACCTTTGGGAGAAAATTAAGGTTTCGTCGGGGGTTTTGTATGGTAACGTAAAGGGTCAGACGAAGCCGCAACACCAAAATCGGCTGAAAAGTACGCAAAATAACTTTTTTTTTGTTTTGCTTGTCAGACTGCAAACTGGGGACACCCACCTCAAAATTAAACTTTTCCATCGTTGGGGACCCTGTGCCCCTCTATCGGGGGCTTTGCCCTGCTGTCGGGGAATTCCTGGCGCCGCTACTGGTTAGATGACTGACTAAGATGTTGGACTTGTTTCGTTGTACACACTTGTTTAATTCCTCTTCACAAAGACTATAAAAAATAATTTAAAACAAACGCTGCCTAACTTTTCCAACCACCTGGCTTAAACGAAGCTTCACTGAGTATGAACCATGCTCTATTCAACCAATCTCAGAGACGCGATGTTGGTTCCGATGCATTTTCTACACTTCCAAAAGACTTGATATCCCTACAAACACCAAATAATTTACAATATCATAAATTTAGAAAGATTGAAGAGCACTTATATAAGGATATTGTAGACTTGCAGATTAAAAGTAGCATATAGTGCACACTACAATTGTGGGTGTCAACCATAGATTTATTATTTACGGCTAAATGGTTCCACTTCCACAGAATACATAACCTCAAAGTGCAGTTCCAGGTAAGTGCCTATTATTCCCGAATCCAACCAATCAAATCGTGTTACGTTCTAACACTGTTGCTATGTCGAAAATCTTTCATGGAAGGTTCAAATTTATCAATAAATGAAAGTAAAATTAATCCAAATATAAAGACATCGACAACATAAAATATATGCGACATATATAAATAGTTTGTTTGACAAAAGATTGTTAAAAATACAATAATTATAAAACAGTTAATGATTATTTAACTTGCATGTTTGTGACGGACGCTGACGAAATCAAAATAGTAAGCGCCTACATGGGACTGTCATTTTACAGTATCTATGGTGTCAACCAACAATTTCTAGATATTGGCATTAACCACTAGGGGAATTCAACAATTACATATTTTCTGGCCAAATTTGACCATCTCCCACTCTTGTTGCAATTACTTTCAGCTTGACAACACCCCTGTATGTTTTTCTCAATTGGTAATTAAATTTTTCAGATATCCTGCATACATAGAACCCATCCTGGACCACCCCCACCCCTGTATTTGTAAATGCATTTTAACACACCACCCAACCACCCTTCTTTGTGTATGTACTTGTTGAATTACCCCTTAATAACACCACATTTGGGAAGTTGTTAGTATGGCAAGACCCAAATTAATTAACGCCAATGAGCTGATGATTTGTACATTTGAAGAACCCTGGTAATTAGCCAAGTCAATGGCAGAAATTTTAAAATTTACCTAAAATCTATTTAACAGAGGCATGACACGGCAAAACCACCAAGTTGTACGAAAATTGAGTTATTGTTAAACACATATCAGACTTTTCGTAAGCTTTAAAATGAGGGCTCAATTATCAAAATCGGACATGTATAACTAAAGTTATTGAACGGTACATGCAAAAATTTCCTTTGTATTTGTATATATTTCCAGTTGTTTATTGGCTTATTTCTCGTATAACATCCTGTGCGACAACTTGGTGGGTTTGCCACGACTAGCCTCTATGAAATAACTGAAACAAAACAACAATAAAAATGAAACAAAATTGACCTGTATTATTAGTGTCTATGAATGAATTTATTTTCCCGAGTATTTTCTAACAGTACCTGTAACCAATTCCTGACACTTATACCATTTCCAACCTCAAATGCTCACAGGGCAGAATTTGTTTTTGACATCATGAACAAGCTTACTGTATATAAAATGCTTTTATAAAAATTAGTGAATAATTCGCATCGTATTACAACAGATACAGTATTTTCTTTGGGAATTACGACAGTGAAGGATTATGATATGATATGGTCACTATCTGATATGAATATAAATCGTACTGACCTCAAACTAAAGTCAGCAAATTATCAGGCACAAATATCAATGTGCATTTGTACCAATATCGTACTGACCTCAAACTAAAGTCAGCAAATTATCAGACAACAATATCAATGTGCATTTGTACCAATATCGTACTGACCTCAAACTAAAGTCAGCAAATTATCAGGCACCAATATCAATGTGCATTTGTACCAATATCGTACTGACCTCAAACTAAAGTCAGCAAATTATCAGACACCAATATCAATGTGCATTTGTACCAATATTGTACCGACCTCAAACTAAAGTCAGCAAATTATCAGGCACCAATATCAATGTGCATTTTAACAGTTTTAACTGCGCACTAAGGTCAAAGCAACGTTTTCCAACCAACCAACCACGAGTAACGACTTTATATCTTTGTATTGCTTTACCTGGTTTCACTTGCTCAACTGGAACCCTGACAGGGCTTATTGAAGTGTACAACATTGCCTCATAAAATTCAGAAAAAATTCTGGCAACTCATGCACTCTCATCAATTACAATGTTATGCTTTAAATTTCTTTGTTTTTTTTCTTTCCTCGATTAATTAAATTCATAATTATTACCTAATTTCTTTTTTTGAAAGTATATATAATAAATATCAATTTCAAATTTGAATTGTCATTATTCCCACGTTTTCGAAATGGCTAACAATCCGAAAAACATTCGATCAGTCTAATTCACACACACTGAAATCATTCTCCATTCCGCAAACTTGAACAAATAAATGGTTATGAGCCTTATGAAAATATGTTTAAGCCCCTTTCATATAGAAATGTTAGATATATCCTAGCTTAACTATTATTTTAACCTAGGTTAAATTTGATCCATATATATTTCACTTAGCAACTAACCCATTAATCTAGTGAGTCAGATCCTACTATTCCAGGCAGTTGAACTTTAACCTAGGTTAGATTTTTTTAATCTTTTACACATACAAAATGGGGCTGACAATCTAACCTAGTGGGTTAATTTAGTCTCTGTGAAAAGGGCTTAATGAATCAAAAATGGCCTAGTAAGAAAATCATCAAAATTTAAATACAAATTTATACACCAATTGGAAAATAGATGAGAATAATAATTTATTGATAATTTATCATTATTATATTAGTTTTAAGGTGATAAGACACGGCAACAAATGTTGTAGAAACATGTAAATGGACTGGAAACTTTGATGGACAAAGTCTTACATGTGTTGTGGATGATTTTTCAAGCATGGTATCAGCTGAGTGGCTGGCTTCCCTTCATAACAGATTCTGTAAACTGCTGTAAATAATGGATATCTGAAAAAAAAAAAAGTTTTTTTTTTAATTTCACATCGAACAGCATGTTTTCTCACCACTTACAGGATGAGAACTACAGTTAAACCTCACGTAAGCGGACACCCTCGGGTCCGAGAAAAGTGTCCGCTTACGGGAGGTGTCCGCTTACGAGAATTTCGGCCGATAGAGGGCCAAAGTTGTAAATTTATGTATAAGCCTTTTGCCTCATATTTCATGGCCTTCTCAATACAAATGACCTCTTAAATGTCTAGACGCCGCATTCTATATTATAATAAATATTTTTTATCATTTTAAAGATTAGTTTAGTAATAATGATTCTCAGCCATTACAGAATAAGGACCATTTTATACAGAAATTTTTTATTCGTTGTACAGAAAAATCACTAAATTTTCCAGAATGTCCGCTTAAGGGAGGTACATTAAAATACAAAAAATCTAAATTTTAAGGCAAAAGATGTCCGTGTCCGCTTACGGGAGGTGTCCACTTACGAGAGGTGCAACATGCACTGATTAGATAGGAAGAACAAACGGGTCTTTGAAGTAGTGTCCGTTATGGGAGGTGTCCGCTTACGAGAGGTGTCCGCACAGGGAGGTTCAACTGTATGTAATTCTTTCTCAACCAAGTCTCATTATAATACTTAGGGAGTAGTGTTATTAGGTCATGAGAAAGACCTTGGTGATCTAAGTCAGATTCGAACCCAGGACCTTGTGACTGAAAGGCAAGCATGGCAACCACCTAACTACAGCACCACTTATTTTTTCTCATTTTTATTTAGTGATCTGTCATCAAACAGTAAGAACCAAATTTAATTTTCAAGTCCCTAAATAATAAAACCAATGTCTGTAAAATCAGAAACATTCGTGACATAACGCTTTTGCAAAAATAAATATATAAAAGTGACAATGTTTATTCTAAAGAATAGAAATAATTGTTTGTATGTGAGAGCATTCTGTCAAAATTCCATAGTAATTCGGACAACAAATACATTTAAGTAATATTACAAAAGATCATCGATACAGTATTGCACTTAAAGTTTGCATTTCAATTTTTCTTCAAAGCTGTTCGCGTCATCTGGCGCGGATCCAAGTGGGAGGGGGGAACTCACCCAACCTAGCCCCCCCAACTTTTGACTTGGACGAATATTATTTGAATGTAGAAAACTCTAAAAACTTTAAAGAACTGCAATAAATTATCCGTGGAAATTACATCTCAAATGCCCAGGAAATCTTTCTTTTTTCAGAATTGGCTGTCGAGGGCCCTAGATCGCTAGAAACAATAGGTAATTTGGCACTGGGCCTTTTTATCTGGCATTGGGCCTCCTCTATACAGCTCTGATGTATCTGCCTCTGGTCATGAACCTTTGCAAATTTGGATTACTCGCATGGTAAAGCTTTTGGTTTTACAGTAGGTAAACATGACTCTTTATAAACCAAAGTGTCTGGAATTCCGAAAAAAGGAAGGTATGAAAGGGGTCAGTTTTGGGAGTTGACTGTAGAAAACAAATATAAAGTATACTTACTCGTCTTCGATGCCCTTTTCTTTAAGCATAACATGTACCTCTTCGGCTGTCTGTGGTCCTTGTAACTTCTGTCCATTCAACATCTCTTTCTCAAGTTCCTCAATTGACTAAGATAAAACCAAAATCATTAAAAAAATATCAGTATATAAAATGACAATAATTTATAACCCTGTAACATCATAAACCCTCCAAATGCTGTACATAGGAGTGGCACTGTAGCTTGGTGGTTAGCATGCTTGCCTTTCAATCCTGAGGTCCTGGGTTCGAACCTGAATGAACGCTAGGTTGGTTCCCACGACTTAACAACACTCCCCAAGCGTCATGATGAGACTTGGTTTAGAAAGCATGGCGTAGTTCTCATCCTGTAAGTGGCAAGTAAACTTGCTGTTGGATGTGCTAAGTCCGATGTTCTGGTAATCTCCTGGTGAAGCCAATTAAATAATTTTTGTGTTGCCAAAGCCAAACTCTTGAAGAGCAGGGTCGGCATTTTTTGATTGTTTCTTTCTCTTCCTATCTCTCAATTCTTTCTTTAAATTACCCTGAAAATTGTAAGAAATACATCAATGTGAGGTGTCACCACAAAATGAGTCTTCTTGTACAAAAAAAAATCCAAATTGAGTTATTGATATATTCTGATAGGAGATATTATACAGTAAGCTTTAATTTGGTCGCTGAATTAGGTTTATACTGTAGGTGGAATATGACCAGAGAAAAATAATTTTGAAATGTACAAACCTGAAAACACATTGGAAATCAATTGTAAAGTTAAACTTTTTACTTTCTGCTTGTTTTTGCTTGTTTTTCCATTGATTTTGAAAAATAGACTTTAAAAAATGTAGTTCAAAAACATATTATTGTAAATAAACATAAACAAGATGTTTGTAATTTTAAAAATTCAGTAATAAACTTCAAAACCAAAACTTCATTTTGATAAAATTATGACTTTCTACTTATTTTTTTTTTTAATATCTCAAAGTGACCTAGCATACAATAAAACTCATTTTGTCATGACACCTCATAAATGTATCCCGAAGATTGTAAGAAGTGCATGCTTATACAAAATTAGACTACATGAATGAAATAAATCATACTGCAGAATCAGTAAATAGGTCGGTGAATAATTGTTAAAAGTTTGTGCTTATTAGCGAGGTTTCGCAAAATTACGAAATACGAAAACGAAAACGGATACGTCACACTCCAATTTTTTAAAGTTCCTAAATGTGTTCAAAAATATATC
>JAOTQE010113510.1:0-13058 GCA_025631205.1 Nesometra sesokonis
ATTCATCTAAAAAATAAATTCTTAATTACATTAAGTTCTGTCTGATTAATGTTGTTTGAAAGCAAAATAATTAATTTGAATTTTTTCATTGGGATACCTAATTTTAATCAATGTTGTTTTGTTTGGGTTTTGACAATACATTATGGAGAGCAACCTTGATAGTGTCACACACTTTTGGAAATCCACAGGGTAATGTTGCCTTCCCCAAGTATTGTTTTGCAATATTGTTTTGGTTATATTTGTCATTTAATTTTCTGTATACATAGAAATTATATGAAAATAAAAATAAAATACAAATATGCTTGATGCATCTAAAAGCAGTTGTTTAAAAGATCTTTGGTCCCAAATCTGGAATAAAATGGTATAAATTGGCATAATTTGCATACATTATTATGAATATTGTACTTGACACAGATCTTCATTTTGTTATTAAATAAACATTAAATATGTTATTGTTTTTGTTGTTTTTTTTGAGTAGGTTGAAAAATGGCCATTGACAGTAAAAATGTGTTAGGAAACTCAAAAAGTTCCCACCCCTAATAGAGTGTCCCTTTTTATAAGAAACATTTTTTTATGTCAATAATAAATGCCAATTTTTTACAACAAAAATGTTTTTTTTTTATATGAGGGATGAGAATGTTTATCTTGGTTTATTCAAATTATTACAGTATACCTCCTTGATTTAATTTTGGTTGGGTGTTTTTTAACAATATGGTTCGTTTCCAGTGCAATAATACAGCCATAAATAATCCTACAACTCTAACAGTACTATAATACTTGACGTCATCAAAATTATACCCATGGTAACACTATGAATTATTCATCATCATCCATATATGGTCATTTGCAATCTATCACCTGAGGTTTGTCAATAATCGTTGAAGTGGAACCAGTTTACGCATAGTAATTACAAGCAGAGGATCGTTCAAGTGGTTTTTATACACAATAAATGTCATGTACATTTTATTTTTATCCTATTTATCATTATTATTTATGTATTATAAATAACATATTTTAACACTATACTAATAAATTACTGAATATTAATAATACTTGTATCATAGGATAGTAATTCTATGCAGTGTGCTCAAGGACGACATCATCATAACTCGTAATGAGATTCGTGTTCTCTTTGTCATGCGTTTTGACGTAGTTTGACACCAAGGTTAATAATTCCACGAATGTAGGCAGAATTTTTCTTTTTGTCTAATGATGATGCTTGTAAAAAATGGTACCATATTGTCACAATAAGTATTCCATGTTTTTTTATTTGAGTATTAATTATTAATAAATAGTCAATATGATTTTAAATAATATTAACATTTCTAATTATTGTATTATAGTTAATAAGTAGATTTGACTATAAATCACTATTACAAGGAAATATAAATTATCAATTATATTTTTTTTAATTGTACTAAAAATAAAAATACTAAACATTATTTGAAACGAAAATACTATTTGGTACAAAAGAGCTATGGTAACATGAGGTTCTGATACGAGGAGCTCTCAGACGTCTGCCCAACGGAAAGTAAACATAATAGTGGTATAGAGGATGAGAATCGTCATTAACAATCTTATTAGTGGCCTAATTAACAGCTAGATTATAAATGACATCGAGATCCTGAGTTATAATCCAAATTCTACTTAGTAAGCATCTTGACCATGGTAAATTCAAAAGTAATCATTTCTAAGTTATTAAATGTAGGTTACTTACAGAATTAAAAAAAACCATGACAGTGAAGTTGGTTGTTAGCCTAACAAATTTAGTTTTTGTTTTCAAATTATCTTTGTTGCTCATACCTGACCGGCACAAAATCTCCAAAGTCATGGTTGGAAGGTTTTTTGTTTTAATTTAGTTCCATATGTCAGCTGTTTAGCTATTTTACAATACATGAAAAAAAAACCCCAAAAGTTTAAAATAAATTTTTCATATTAATTATGTTGATCATTCAATATTTTTAAATATTTTTATAATGATCTATGTTTGTCGATGTATTCAATCATAATGTATAATTATAATTTAATTTAAACATCAATTCTATAATTATTTTATGCGATAATGTTGGAGTTGACACTATGAAGACTTCTGTGTTCCATTTTTAATGTTTAAAATATCAAAAGAGGGCACCACTGTAGTGGTGAAGCACAGACATATAGCCGAAACCTGTACAATAACGAAATCGAGTGCAGAGAATTTGTTTCAAAAGGTATCCTTTTTAATATTTTAATGTTGGATATTTGTTCTTAGTTACCTCTATGGAGAATTAGAAATGGAATTAAAAACTCGGTTTAAATTATTCATTGATGATCTTTATGGTAATTTTTTTCTTATTATACCTCTTTGTAGAATTAGAATAGAATTAAAATTCAGTTTAAATTATTCATTAATTAATGATGTTATTGAATTTTAAAATTTTGTTATATTTTACAGGGGCAGACGGCGCGTTCGACCGGCTATTGAAACGTTTTCGCCGGCTACTTTGAATTAACAAGTAATAATAGATTTTTTTACCCACTTGAAATTCTGTGTTAGAAGTTTCCTCTGAAATTTCAAAACAAAAAATTGTACAAAAATACTGATAATATTAGATCATTTTAAGCCTACTAACGCAGTTAGCTTGGTGGCCTCCTGGTTCCCAGCCAGTGTTCGTCCCTTCGGCACTAATTGCTATCTTCTCCACCTATTTTTTTATTTTCTCCCTTTACTTACTTCCTCATTGAAACCCTTGTTTTAATACATGATGATGATATCAAAGCTTGCCTGTATGTACTCTACAATTTTCAATTACAAAAAGTTTAATAATTAGACCTAAATGATTGAATTTAAACATCAATGGCATAATTATAATGTTAAGTTATGCTAAATTCAGCTTCCTAGAGCTCCCAAGTTAAGAAAAATGAGAAATCCTAGAGATTTTGATTCATAAGTAATAAATAAGTTCATAATTGTTTTGGGGTACTATGGGCATCTAATGAACAGTGGTTTGATTAATGAAAATGAAGTGTTGTTTACTAAAATTGTATTGTGTTTACATTATGCCATATTTTTACGCATGATATTAAGTTTGCCTACCTCTACTGAAAAATTTTTAATCACAAATTGAGTTTAAATTCATTATGTATTTAATGATGAATGAATTTAATACATTGGTTTTGAATGTAATAATCATTATTGTTTTACTTCTCTATGGAGAATTGTGAATCACAAATTTAGTTTACTAATTTGATACAGATATAGGTACTGTACAGATTGTTTTGTCTAAATTCTTTGATAATCATTCAATATTGGCATATTTTATTCATGATACAAAAGTTTGTCTACCTCTACTGAAAAATTTTGAATCATTTACATTAATATTTACAAGTTGATAACGATCGTGATACCGTGCCAACGTTAAGTGTGAAGAATATCAAAAAGACCTTGAATTTGCTTTCTGAATATTCAATGTGATTGTAATGCATCAGCGACTATCCTTATCAACAAATCGTGACAACCTGTTCAGTTCTGCTGCGTAGCAGTAGCGACGAATGTTGAGATATATGCATAATTACATGATAACCAGTTAATACAGTTTAATGGCAAGGTTGAACGGTTGAACTCTTTCTGAATGTGTCAACTTTTGTTTTGTGTTAAGGTTTTTGTAATTGAGTATTAGACTTGAGGCAACAACATGAACCTTTAAAAATATTTTTATTTTTATTATCATGTTTTGTTTTAACTTTAGAAATATGTGCTTTGTTTTTAATATACCTGTTGTGTATAAATAAAATAATCATAGAGGAAAATCTAATCTGTCTGATAGAAGTAAATTTTTAAAACCATGAATAAACTGTTAAATGTTTACAATAATTGTCCTGGAAATGGGGAATAGATTACTAATTACTCCTGTGTTCATATCTTATTTCTAAAAAATTGTCTAAGTCACCTCGGACATCGTGGCAATTAAACCGAACTGCAGAGAATTACCAGTTTGCTACTCTCTCGTGTTCTACTTTATTGCGGCTATTACAAAATATCAGTATTAAAGCCATGTTGGTTCGGAGTAGAGTCAGTAGCTCTTTGGTTAAGTACAAGAAACTGTGTCACTTGATGTTAAAATGACAAGATAATATAAAGTGATATATTAGCTGTAGTGAATCATAAAAGGAGGACATTACAGTATGTCTATATTCAAAAGGTTTTCTAAGGAACTAAATGAGATTTTATTTTCAGCTGGTTTTTTTCTTCATTAAATACTAATTTATTATGCAGTACATAATATAAGTTTGCATATGTTACTTAATTTTAACTTGTTTGTGTTTACTTTAGAATTACATTATGTTTTCAAACATTTGAACATTTGTTGTCAACCATGCAACCAATGATTTAAAAAATATTTTTATTGCTTTAAATCCATAAGTTCTAAGCATTTCTAAGGAACTGAGAATTTATTTCAACATGCTTTTTTCTTCATTAAATACTAATTTATTATGCAGTAAATAATATAAATTTTCATTTACTTTAACTTGTTTCTTTTTAATTTAGAATTCCATCATATTTTCTAACATTTGTTGTCAACAATGTGTAACCAATGATTTAAAAATTTATTATTGTAAATTCATAAATTGAGTTTTTTTTTGAGAGAGCGAGAATTTACTTTAAAATATTGAGTAGGTTATGTGCTACGTGATATAAGCCTTATCTCTTGGTTTGGCTAGTGTTATTAGTACTGTAGTAGTAATTTGGATGTTTACAGGGTTTGTGTAGACTTCAGGCAGGAGCTGCTTAATTATGGTCCATTAATTCTGCACTTTAATATATTTAACCTGGAACTGGAGAGAAGATTACTTTTAATCTGTTTTTAACCGCGGTAGCCACTCCTTTATTTTTACTGTTGTTTTGATGATGAAATCTAGGGTCCAATAGAGGACTTCTTGGAATTAAGGAACCCTCTCGGGACATAACATGTCTGGTAGCCCTTGGTAGCCAAACAACACCACCTTTGTGGACTTGCATAATATTGTTAATCATATTGATTGCATGAAATTCTCAATTACCATAAACTTGAAACTTCTTACTGGTTAGTGTTGTGACGCATGTCACTGGTGCCAATCAATGTCAAACCGTCAATTACTCTCATGTACTGTGTGTGGTCCATTGAGAGACGTTGCCACAAACTGCTCCATGGAATATTGTGTGTTGAAGATGAGAATGAGAAAACGCAAATAAACCCAAGTGAACTCAACAAGCAGGTTTCCCCTTTCTAGGTGAGCAGTGAATATAGGGAATACGACACGCATGTTGTGGATAATCATGATCGATGAAGATGGTTTTGTAATGTGTTTATACAGATGATAATGAAGATGAAAGTTAAATATTGGTGAAAACTTTAAAATAATTAAATGATAATCAAATCTTTGTTAATGACAGTGTACAGTCAAATGTCCTTAAAGCCCAAAATCATTAAACCAATGCAAATGACAGTAGCTCATATTAAAAGTTTCTTTTTTATAATCCAAAAATTATTATGAAAAAAAAAATTGCTTATATTTTTGGTTCTCAAGTTTACACGGTCTTCCAACACAACTTAATCATGAAGTTATACACCATTTTATTCTGTATAAGAGATGTCAAAACTAATCTATTGTAGAAATTTAAAAGAAAATTTCTACTAATAAGGCCAAGTAAAAAAATAAGCAGTTTCTTGTCCCCGTCCTCATGCTATTTTTAGGCCTCATCCTTTTTTTTTTAAAAATAAATTTTCAATAAATAAAATGATCGCTTATTTTGTCATTTGGATTGTTTACTCTACGGAAGCTACAGGAAGACCGTTGTGACAATCAAACTGCATGGAAATCTCGCTTCAGAACGACAAACTGCTTCGGCAGCTACATTTCTTTTTAATATTGGCGGTCCGAAAGGAATAATGTATTGTTAATAGAAGCCTACTGCGAAGTCGACCGCCAGTTTCAATAATTAGCTTATCTTCTGTAAAAATAAACCGTACGGTACCAGACGGTTAATTGGAAAAAAGTGACCAATAAACGTTTTGCACTCAGTATCACATGCCTAAATTGTGTTGGGCCGCATTACTTTTAGTAAGGTATTGGTGTTCAAGAAGCGCGCAGAGCTAGCCAAAAATATTGATTTTCCGTTCATAAATATTGATGTTTTGTTTGTTTTTAAATAAATATTAGTTACATTTAAGCATAGATTTGTTTCCTTTTCATTTGATGTAGCATGATTTTTAAACTACAAAACTTAACTACTAAAATTAAAATAATAAAGATTTTTGTCCTCCCTACTTTTAAAGTTTATTTTTGGTTAAAAAAAAAAACAAAAAAACTGCCCTCATCCTTGTAAAAAAAAATTAGGACGAGAAACTACTGTTTTTTTTACTTGGCCTAATATTATGTATACCTTGGCTTTCTCAATGGAGGTGCAGTGCCGTACCCAGCATGAGGCAGACCAGGCGGTCTGAAATTTTCAAAAAATTTTGCTTTTTAAGGGGGACTCACCCTCAGATCTCCTGCATGACCCCCAGTACAGACTTTGCCTCGTCTGGGTACGGCCCTGAGGTGTGCTCCTTCACTCAGAAGCGTCACCATATTTCACCTATTCTGCGAAATTTACACTGGTTACTTATCCAGCATGTTATTTTAAAAATTCTTATACCTTTGTTTTAAAGATTTATGATCTTACCAACCACCATGTCTTTCAAAGCTTCTTAGATCATCACTTCTCGTTGTTTTACAGTAGATCTACAAATAAAAATGTTTTAACTATTTCTATATTTTAATTAAAAACTTACAGACGGTGAATCTTCACTTTCTCACTTTCTTTATGAATGGAAATTAAATTGAGACAATAAAATCTAACATTTTTAACTGTGTCTTGTACAGTGTGTTCAAACTTTTAGGACATTATGTTTTTAGTTTTTATTAACTGATATTGCATACAGTATTATTAGCAATCACAGTTTTTTGCTTATTAAAACCTCTTCAATCAGTTAACTGTAACAGCTTTTTTTACTATGCTCATCATTTATAGAAAGCCGATATAAAAGTTTTACAGTGATAACTGAATGACATGGTTTTCATTTAGGTTACTGCTGTTCATAAACCGTTTTCTCGATATAAATTCAAAAAGCCAGTAGGCAACCTACTTTTTTGTACAGTGAAATTACAATACATTTTAATAGGACTCTACTAAATAACAAGCATAGTTACAAATTTCCTTGGAAATTTGATGTTAAAACACACTCTATGGTAATCTTTATTCATAAGAAAACATAAGAATTATTATTAAGTTTCATTATGAAGCTTAGGGAGTGGCACTGTTAAGTCATGGGAAGGAACTTAGTGCGGGCCAATTTAAACTTGGTACCTCTGGACTGAAATTCTTGCCGGGTAATAGTGGGGATAAGCACAGATTCAGTGACTATAAGGGTATGTTCAGATTTACGGCTTACAGTAGCGTAAGCAAATCGAAGGCTAATCTGCGGTGTAACGACCAATGTGTCCAGATACAAGGCAAGGCTAAGTCATAAATTTGCATTTTTAAAATTGCCGCCAGTGAATTTCTGTGACCAGTCATCTATGATTTATTGGCCATGCACACAGATTGTGAATTTTGATTGGTCAACACACAGCAAAAATCCTTACGAGGCAAAGCTCCATTAGCTTACACTAATCTGGGACTTGCAGGAAGCACAATTTATGCCCTGGATAGTGATTTCCGTTAATCTCCGGCTAGTTCAGATACATTAACGTACCCCACATACATTACGCTTCACTTAATCTTTGAGTCTGAACATACTCTTTAGCGTTAAAGTCACAGATTAAGGCTAGCTTGACAAACAGGGAATAAAGAGAAATTGAATTTAATTGAATTATATTTGAACTAATCGAAGGTTAGTATAGGCCACTGAAGAGGTTATTGGAGTTATTAGTGCTGGTGGTAAAGCTCAGATCAATTTTGGTAATGAGCTAATGCTTTGGCCAATTAACTCTGGATAGTCAGTTGAAAAGTCAATGGCAGTAAAGTCATTGCTAGTAGTATAGGCAACACAACGCTATGTATCTGAACATCCTTAGTCTGTACGTTGGAATGACCTTGCGTTTATATTTATATTTAGTTTTTACACAAGCTATATTTAATGTTACTAAAGTTAGCTGTTTTTGTAAATATAATTAAAAAGCACTAAAATTGTAGTTAATCTAGTTAGTTTGTTTTTCCCCTGACACTGGAAGACAACATCTGATTTCCTAGAATATTGGAGCTGCAGCCGACATTCATTATAAACTACCTTTTTGGGTGTGTGAACTGTCAAAACTCATTAACAGATTAAAGCTTAAACAACTCCTGTTTGTGGTTAGACATTTTAGCACCTGGCTAAAGCAGAGGGGAAACAGCAGAGGGTGGGTGTATTACTTGGTTGCCATGGTTACTGATACACTATAGGTATTGTTTGTGATGAGCTGGGAGGTTAGATCGAGGCATCGGATTCTCAGAAATGTTAGAAGCCGGAAACTGGTGTAGGACGATGGGGCAGGTGGCCTAGGAATATCGTGTGTCTTTAATTGACAGGTAATTATATCTAAAAATAAATGAGGCAGGAATAACCAATCAAAAACAACCATATTAAGGATTGAGAGATTTCACAAGTTTGAGTGGCATTTGCTGATACCATTAGTTTTATTGTATACTTTATACCAGTAGTATAAGCAAATTTAACAGTATTGTCTCTGTATCTCTTCATATCAGTAATATCTTTTTTGTAAACTCTATATAAATATTTTGCAGTGGTTATATTTCATTTTGGTATGTAAAGCATGTTTCGTTATCTGTGGTTTAAAGAATGTTCATTTTTAGTCAAGATAATAATGAAAATGTTCATGGCCATTTATTAATCATTAAACAAAACTGATTTGAATGACAAATACATCTCTTAAAAAATATTTGCTATAGATATAGCAGCAAACAATTTAGAAAGTGATCATTTTGTTGCATTGCCATTATTATTACTATTCTTAATTTTTATTTTTATCGCTGAAAGGAAGGTTGATGAATTATGCATGATTGAAAAAGGTTAACTGAGTACGCCACCATATTTTGATAGATCAGAGTTTGACTTGAGGTAGACTATATTATTTGATTGTGATCTTAAGTTTGACAAACCTCCTCCCCCACCTCATCCAACCCTGCCAATACACACTACACTAGTGTCAAGACTGAACTTGCAGATGTGACAAGAAATATCTCTTCAAAAGAGTTCAATAAATTGCATTTAGTAAGGTCACCTAAATCTCCTTAACAGTGTTGTAAGTAGATGTTCTTAGAAGCCATAGTTCAATGTATTAATAACAGCAGTAATATTTGCCTACATTATGCTGCAGGTATTGTTAGCAGTCTTAGCCAATGACCTCTAAGGCTAGCCACTAGTACGTAAACAGCGCCAGTTGAGACAGCGCTGAAAGTTGCTATCACCGGCAAGGTCATTTAGATCCCTTTGATCTTGACTGCAGACTTGTGGTAATCTAATGGTAAACAACATGCTAACAACATGTAAAGTAATTTTATCCAATATCTTAATTTATTATTGATTGGAAGTAATTTTTCACTCTTTGATCTGCCTATCCTTTGTTGTACTGTGGGATATTAATGCTTGTTTTAAAGTTTAAATACCATTTTGGCTTACAGTTCAAAGACAAATTTTACCTGTTTGGTAAATTAATATTAACAGTGTTAAGTACATTAGAGTTAATTTAACATAATTTTATAGCCTAATATTATAATAGCCTAATTGAATTTGAAGATGAAAAAACTTATATCATTTCTATTTGTAGATTTATTGAATGTGGATAATTTGTAGGAAAATATTTTTTTTTTTGAAAAATATTTATCATTTATTAAATTATTCAAACTATTTTTCTAAATTTGTAGTTTCATTCATAATTAGATTTTGTTAATTCTTTTTTCAATAAAGCTGAGGTATAAATATTAATATTAATATTTTATTAAAAATTGATGTTTACTTTATTATCAACGGTGAAACATTAACAGTTTAATATTTAATATTTGATTTAATTTATTTTTTATTTATTATAAAATAATTTAATGTTTTTTTTTTGTTTTGTCAATTATTTTAATATTAATGCCTGATGAGACAATACAATTTATTACTTTGCTCGTGTTTTAACAAAGCCTATCCTTTTGTTTGTCTTTACTACTAAATTCCTGCTGCTTCTGTTTATAATGATCAAAATAAAGCCAATATTTTCGGAATGTAATTGTTTGCATAACAATCAAAACACATGGAATTCATATTAGAATTTTAAATGCCAAAGATATGAATCACATAATATTGTTATTGAGTGGGTTCAAAACAAATAGTATTATGGCATTGTCAACTCCACCCATTTTTAACAGGCATGACCTGACTAGTGTGACTCCTAAGGGCATTGTTAGCTGCATGCTCAGTGAAGCGGAACATGGTACAAAGGTCGGTGATTGTGTTCACCATTGAGTGTAATATTATAATTATGTGACGAGCTGTGTGGGCAGCTTCATTCTGTGCATGTGTTTTGCTTGGCCGTCATCATCTACTCTGTCTAAATGCCTATGAGGAAATATAACTATTATTTGCACATTAGTGATTTTTTACATGGTGAGTAGTTGAATTTATTGTACTATAATTTTTGATGGCAATCCCTTAACATTCAGTATTTTACTATTCTCAATACTGTTATTTTTCATCTTTTTATTTCAAATTATCTGATGACAGAATTTGAATAGATGGTATTTACTATACTAAAGTAGTCAGATTTTTTTATACTAAAATGATTTTGTTGGTGCTTGGTGTCATAATATATGAGTTGTGGAACTTTTTTTTTCAATTAATTTTTTAATTAATTAAATTATTCTAATTCTTCTAAGTCTAATTATTCTAATATTTGCCTACTGTAAATTAATGAACTCTGACCTTTGTTCTTTAACTAGCATAATGTTGACAGAATTTTGTTTAATTTAATAATATTGTTTTACAGGCCTACATTTTTTGGTTTGACTTTTAAATTTCTCATGAAATACAATAAATCATTAAAAAAAAATTAATAAGAATTAATTACCATTTTTATCCAATCAATATCAAAACATTTGAAAATAAGCTGATATGGAGTCAAACCCTCAAATGCCCACTTGAGTAAAATTTCAATTATAACATAATTTTAAGAAAAAAAATATGCGGCAATATAATCAAAGGCACAAGTGAACAAGTAACCCAGTTTAATAATGATAATAATAATAATATGTGACATTTATATAGCACTTATTGTCAAGTCCTCTAAGCGCTTCACAATTATTATCCCCAGTCAACAAATGCCTATGGAATACAATTCATTCCACAATGTTGTAGCTTTAATCAGATCAGCGCATATGGTATTTCTACTTCCCAGATACTCACTTATACTCCTGGGTTGAGAGAGGCAACATGGATAAAGTGTCTTGCCTAGGAACACAAATAGCTGACCAGAGTGAGCCTCGAACCACCGACCTCTTGCTCGGAAGTCCGAAAAGCCACCGCTGCGCCAACTGCTTCCACATAAACTAAATTCTATATAAATAAAAATGTTAACAATTTTTTTAAAACTAAGTTTTACCATTGTCGAACAGTTGAACAGAAAGAGATAATTATTTTGAGTATATAGTGCCTGGACAGAAAAACAACATTCACCATACAGTAATTTTTAAGCAAGTGCCTAATGGAATGAACTTTGAAGAACCGAGAAGAATTTATGTTAGATAATTAAAATAAATGCAAGCTTTTACTAAAGATATATTCAAATTAAATTTGTATTTTAAACAGGTAATCTAAGAAATGGAAAAGCTAAAGCCTTTGGAGCGGTCATTTAAGTTTAATTGTAATCGATTGAATAACTTAATAACGTTCTTACTGTGTAATAGAATATTAAATGTTGATTATTCCATTGATTGAATATTTGCGATTCAACGTAAACCATTTTAATAACATTTGAGAATCTTCGAAATAAAAAAAAATGTATTAAATCAAATAACTTGATAAATCTATTGTTTTGTTTTTATAAATTTGATTTCATTTTTTAAATAAATAAAAAAATATAAATTAAGCTTGCCTAAATCAAATCCAATGTGATATAAACTAAGAGATTGATAAGACAATAAAAAAAAACATTATGTAAACATTTTAAAAAATTATTATTTGAAATATATCTTGCAATTTCCAGGATAATTATATTTTTAGCAATTTTCTTGATAATTTTGCGCATTTAGCTCAGAAATTAAAAAATGTTAGAAAACAAAGCTGACCTGATTTTTAAAATTTTGGGGCTGTTGACCTTGGGGAAAGTACTTTTTCTAGGCCTAATTAAGAAAAAACACAACAATCTGGCATGAAAAATAAATTTGACTTAGAAATTATTATTATTTGATGAGTTTGATTAGATATATCTGGTGTTCTCCAAATTGAAAAATGTACAGTATATACTGGTAAATTGTCCAAAAAGCATAACATGTCAGGCATGACTTTTGGGTCGGTTTTGGCTGTTCCTCAAATATCTAAGTACTGTAATAATATAGGCCTCTGTGAGCTTTCCTGTTTTTTGTGTAATACTAAAAGAATAAAGGAGAGCAACAAATTTATGAAAATCAAAATCATATAATTATTTTTCAATAAACAAAATTTTTACTGATAAACTATAATTTTTACCGGTAAATGTGATCTCTTAAGTCCATACTTGGAGATAATTGATCCTATACAAGACTTATACAGTAGAACCAATTGCACAGCATTAGTTGCACTGGCCTTTTTTTGGTAAAACTAACCGGCGACATGCTGGCTAGTTTTCCCATAATTAGTCCAGTGCGAACAGCACAGGAAGTTTACCTAACCATGGTGAAATGGAAACTTACCCATGCCGCATGGTTAGTTTAACCAGGAAAGTCCAATGCGAACAGCGCGACTTAAGCCACAATCGCACTGGACTTTTTTTGGTAAAACTAACCAACACGTTGGCTAGTTTTACCATAATTAGTCCAG
>JAOTQE010113521.1:0-13057 GCA_025631205.1 Nesometra sesokonis
CACGGAACGGCCGTACTATTGAAACAGTAAAAACGGTGTTTAAATTTCAAGATTATTTCTCTGGTTATAATCAACCTATGAACCTAGTTTAAAACCAAAAATATCTTCTATTTGAAAATAAAAATAAGTTATTTTGAATTTTTGTGTAAGAATCATTTTGTGGTGACACGTCACAAATGTGAATATTTGAGTGGCAAGCTGTCAATTAATTTATAATATTAACGATTAAATTTTGTCAATATTAAATGAATGTTGTCCTTGTATATCTAATGAGTTTTTGTGATGAGTGATGGGACAGATGACATTCATTGTTTTTTCCATCTAACTGTTGATTTCCTTGTTTATATAATTATGGTATTTCATTATTCAAGATTCAGGATTTAATTGCTACATAAGCCAGCAAGGGCTATCTACCAGAAACACATTGTAAATAATTGTACCAAACACTACTGTGATGCTAGGTAGATCTTTGTAACATGGTAGACCCACCTAGTTGAAGAGTTATTTTTTTCAAAAGGTTACCTTGTAGACTGGTAGGGCTCTGAACACAGCACCTGACTGTATCTCTGCAGTCCTGAAGCTTTCTAGGTGGTCGTTATAGAACAATGGCTTCTGTAAGGCTTCAAAAAACTTCTTGTCTTCAGGTTGTGCATGTCGTAATCTTGCCTGGAAATATGCAGATCTCCGCATGGGCTTCCACCTATGAAAAGAAGCAATTGACTTAACTCTTGAAAGTCATGCATACATCTGTCCTAGGTCCAAGCAATAGGCAGTCGACTGGGAAGACTGTATTTTTTTTATTGTGACACACTAACAGTGAGTTTTCTTGCCACATATAGGATAAGATCTAATTTTATTTTATTTCAAAAACACATCCAAAAGCAGAGGCCAGTTACAGGATGTCTTAAAATCTATGAACAACATTTAAAAAAAAAACAAACTATATAAACATTAAGACACATAAAAGTACTATAACTATAGCTAAAGATCTGATAAAAATTGCATAAAACTGTAAAACCCAAGCCATATATATAAAATTCCTGGGATAAATAAAGACCATTAACAGATTATTTAATATGATTCTTAAATGATATAGGGCTTGAATGAAAAATATCTATTGAAGGATCACGTTTAATAATGTTATTATATGAAGAGACTAATCTGTGAATGAAACCATTTTTAGTGCAATTGACCCTGTTGAAAGGCACCTCAAGAGCCAAGTCTGTTAATTTTAATAGAAAAAAGTGAACATAATGAGTCATGCTTCCTAAACAAATTCTTGATATGAGGTTTAGGGAGTGGTGCTTGTTAGGTCGTGGGTCAGTGTTACTTATGATGTTTTTTAATTTGGTTCCTAAACACCAACTGATTCACTTTTGGTCGTGGTTGGGGACCAGACAGGAATCTGCGAATGAATTAGTATTTTTTTAACCCTGTATTGTCTTGCATCACAAAGAAATATTACACCAATTCATTGTATTTAAAACCTACCTATCACTTTTAAAAATAAGTGGATATCTGAAGGCCTGGCCTGGCTTGCTTCTTCTTTCACTTAGATTCTTTGCATGCTTCTGGGGCACTTCACTGATATCATATGGCAAGACAGGTGAGCTTGATCTCTCAGTATTAGGGAAGTTCCACGGACGATGTTGACTAAAGAACCCCATGAAATGCCCCTCCTGGGGTTCTTGCCCATACCACAACCTACAAATAGAAAGTTACACACAATAAAAAAAACAAGAGCAACACAATTGCATCTCCTGGTTTGGGTGAGGTAAGGAGTGTAAATTTCATTTTGGAGGACATTTCAAATTTTGGTATGGAAGTAGTGACCAACGTTGTTTTTTGAAAAACCCAAGACAGCAGCCAAGCCATGTCACATGGGTGCCCTTCTTCAAAATCATCGGTTGGGGTAAGGTAAAGAGTGTACTGTAAATCTAAAATTGAGTATTTTTCCAAGTTTTCAGTATGGGAGTAATGACCAAAAAGATTTTTTAAAACCAAGAGGACAGGCAAGCCATGTGAACTGGGGTGCCAATTTCAGAACCCATCTGAGATATTTACCTTAAGTTGATTCTGTAAATGTGGTGAGGCTATCTCATGTCTTTGAAAAATTATCATGCTCACAGATGACAAAAAAAAACAGGCCCAGCTCAAATCAATACTTCTTGGAAAACTTCATTTTACAGGGCGGTAATAAAAGTGAAACCATATTAAAAATGAAAATTCAATACCAACAAAACAAATCACTCTCCTACTCTTTTTCAAAGAGTGCACTGCGTCCTATACATGAGCCATGTTGTACACAGGACCAACAGCTTAATGTCTCATTGGAAAGACAGTGCGCTGGTAACTTGTATTTGACCCTCCAGCCAAAACACAAGGAGAGTGGGTGGCGTTCAATCAAACAATGGACTAAAAAGTCTCCACGGTTCAGCACACAGCACAGTGTTTTCCACTAGCTAAACCAACTGAGCTCAATGCAAAAAATTGGATTGAATTGACTTGGATTGACTAAAAGATATTGACAAACGGATGTAAAATGGAAGTTAATTCCAGACCAATGGTGCTGCTTGGGTAAGGAAACCTGTAGGATAGGATTCCTTTTTAATAGATAGATAAATACAGTCCATTTTACAGTCATATCCATGATGGAAATTAATGTGATACACTGTAATCTCTGTAGATAAGAAGGTGCAGAACCATATTTTGAGATATTCATAAAAATAGGTAGAAAATCATTTTCCTAGAATTAGATTTTTGTTGTTTTAGAAAGTTTATTACTTAAATTTTATAATTACAAAAATCCTGTTCATGTTTAATTACAATAAACATGTTTTTGAAGTACACTATGTAAAGGCTGTTTTTCAAAATCAATGGAAAAATGTGTTTTGTGTACATTTTAAAATTATTTTTCTCTGGTTATACTCCAATGAACTTAATTCAAAAACCAAATTAAAGCTTATAATATCTTAAATCAGAATATAACTATAACTCAATTTTTATTTTTTGTACAACATGACTCATTCTGTGGTGACACCTCACGAATGATGCATCGTTGAATATGAATCCAGTGAAGTATTTATTTTGTCTAGAGTAATACTAGTAGGCAGAGATGTGCAAATAAAAGAATCAATATGACGACAACAATATCAGGAATAAAGGCTCAAATAAATTGTTAAAACAACATATAATCCTACTCAAATATTAAAATATCACGTAAATCTTTTAAACTTTAGTTAAGCTAGTCCGATTAGTTATGCAATTTAATTTTACGTGGGTGATTTTGTTTTTGCCTCCCAATGACTCACACAAAAGCTTCAATACATGGTATTAAAAATTCTGCTCTTTGTGATGTTTTTACAAATATTAATTAATAAACACAGATGCTGTGTCATATTGAAAGGGTATTAATAAATTAAATTAATATGACCTACATATTATTATTATATTGATATATATTAGATTTATATTATTGTACAAGTGGTAATTTTTGTGTTGATATTTATGGTTTACGATCTTACTAAAATATTCGTCTGTTATTATGTGCTACAAAAAACTTCCACAAAAACATATTTTAACAATTATTTTATTTTCGTGAACTACTTTGTATGAAAGAAGCACAAAAATAAATGTACAGCGAAAACACCACATTAACAGCTGTAAAATATTACTGTACATCAAAAACTACTGTATATGATACAAAAGTACTTAACAATGTTACCATACTTTAAAATAGGATTGCTTTATTCATAATTTAATGTTCATAATTTATAATAATATAAACAGATATAATACAATTACTGTTACTGAGTATTTTAAAATCCGAAAGGTCCACTAATGAACATCAAGTAAGAAAGAAAATGCATACTCCAAGCAATGAGATACATGCCATCGTCGTGACAGGATTCAATATTTTGACATAAATTAGGTCATCAAATCAGGAATGAAAATTTATCCATAAAATTTCAGCTTTTAAGCACCAATGCCAAAAGTGAGTATTTTTAAGGTGTCAACAAATATTAATGATAATTTGGTTTATACTTTTAAGTTGTACCAATTTCAATGGATTGTTAACATCTATGCCTATACTGTTTATTAATATAATTTATGTTTATTTTCAATATTTTGTGGTTCGCTTTAGAAATCAGTGTTAGTGACCAGCTTTGGCTGGATGGACCACCCTCATAAAACTAATTTGCTTACAATTTCTCATTTTTTAACAACTAATAAACCTTACCTGAGGTAGCTTTCTGTTAATGATAACTGAATTAAAACAATGTAAATTTTAAAATAAGATAAATAACTCCCTTATTATCGTCAAAACGTAGTTGCGATCCCCGTATAATAGGGGAGCCGGGTCAAAAATCCACCATAAAATCCACCAAAAACAGAGCACCAAAATGGGGTAATAAAGTTTTTTTTGCTCGCCAGAATAAAACCGGCCACCACGCCCATCCGGACCTGAAAAAGGGCACCTCTCCCCTTTTGGTGGATCATTGATTCACCCGTGGTCATGCAGTCTTTATTGTTAGTTGGTATACCAATCTACACAATTATATTTCACTCTTGAAAGTAATAATTTTTATATTTCAAATAATCAACTGTAAAATAATCTATGATAAGTCATTTTCCAATTCCTCACCGTCTATCAGACAGACTCCAATTAAGTACATGGAACTTAATTCACAAATTCTGAAAATCCCATTAAAATATCAGGCCACTGGGGGCGGTAATTATAGAAATTAATTTCAGTTGCAAGTGAAAGTTAATGACAAGTTGAAAACCTATTGTGCAACGTGTCAAATGAATACAGATGCTGACCTAGAAAATTTAGAATTGAAGATCATGATTATGACAGTGGTGATGTTGATGACGATGACAAGGGGTGTATCCAGGATTGGGAGAAGGGGTGCTTGAATTCAATCGGATTTTGACAAGCAAAAAGAATTTCCGTTTTACAGCTTTTTGGGTTAATTTTAAGGGTTAATTTCAATTTTCTTTTCTTCTGACACTATGCTTCTTTTTCCTCTGATAGGGATGCTCATATCCCTTCTGACTTGGTAGGTCCACCATGTTAAATTACTAGGGAGACCTACCTATCCCCACAGAGAACTACCTAGTAAGGTAGTATATAATTATCTTGTCTGTTGATGTTATTAATGCCTTAAGGTTTATCAAATTAATGGCTGTATTTTCCTATGTATACTTGTAGAGAATTGTTGACCATATCCTTGGTAGTATCCCTTGATATGATATGATGTTTTTATAGGGTTAACCTTGTTAACTATCTTATATCTACTTTTTGCTACCATTATCTACCATGACAGAGTCATATTCATATTTACATGCTGATTTTATTTTTTTCCAACTTCCAAGGGTGTTGCCCGTGCACCCTAAGGCTGGTAATGGTGCCGACCCAGATGCGAATAAAGTGACAATAATGATAATTATTCTGAAGACAACTGGTTATCCAACGATGATGATGGTGATGGTGATGATGATGATGATGATGATGATATTATATTATATACTTCTTTTTTTATCATTCCGTTTACCTTACAGAACCATCAGTTGACCCAGATACAATAACTTGCATAGTGTCGATATAAACTAGAGACATGACCCTTGTCAAGTGAGCACGCCAGCTAATTACTTGCTTTATTAGACCCTGTAAAAACAATCAATAAATATTATATTCCACTGCAAACATTTAAACTGCACTGATTTTTGTAAAGAGCACCACATGATGACATCTACATCATGCTTTCTAAACTAAGTCTCATTATGAGGCTTAGGGAGTGGCGTTGTTGAGTCATGGGAAAGAACTTAGTGTTCAGCCAAATTCGAACCTTAGATTCGCGACTAGAAGGCAAACATGCTAACCACCAAGCTCCAGCGCCACCCCTGGCCACTCCAATTAACTACTACATGTATATAGTAACATAATCAAAAATTTAACTGTCATGTTTGTTTGTTTGTTTTTATTTCTTGCTCAGATATATTCAAGAACAATAAAACATACATCTAAATAACAAACACAAGAAATCAGAAAAAATGAATACAAAAAAGGCAACACACATATGAATAAATATATGTGTGAAACACACTCATAAACAAAAAAAAATATATCAAAAAATACTAAAAACCAAAGAAAGACATCAAAACGACACAAAAGGGGGGGGGGGGGACGTTAAATGCACTGCGTGTATTATGAATAATCGCATAGGGATGGCATTGCGTGATAAAAGTTTAAGCGTGTTATCGTATTCCCAAGCATTATGTTTGATGTCGTGCTTCTTAGTTTCAGGAATTTATTTGCTAAAAGTTATGCTTAATAAACTGCAAAAAAAGAATGGAGTCACTCGGAGTCCCTTATGGGAACCCCCGTGCTAAAGACTATTTTATTCACTATTACTAAAGCAACGCTCATTTGGTACATTTTGGTACATCAATGTAAAAAATGCTATATAATGTAAAAAACAAGAATGAAAATTTGTGCAAAAAATCTTCATAAAAATTCACTTATTTTTTTTATCTAATGAGTTAATTTTTAAAAAAAATAAATGCTATTGCTTTCAGTATGCCAAACGATTGTGGCTTTAAAAATCAAGAAGTAATACACATTGGAAATTACCAAAAATAATCAAAATGTATCCGGCACCAGCAAATGTATGGTGTTTGTAGGCACAATTTGTCGGTACAAGAGCTATGGATCAAAGGGCTGTACACTCGTGCTATGTTTCATGGCAAAGAACAGAGTTCTTTTTGCTGTATTGCCTTGTCAACAGCGTAGTGGACCCACACAATGTGAATTTAATCGTTAATTTTTAAACTTGAACTTTCAAAATCACCAAACACTGATGCATCAACAGAAAACCAAAATCAAAATAGATCCTTCAAATTAACACTTATGTAATTATTCACACTTTGAAAACCAATTAGTATTATGATAATTATTACCATGATAAATTACTAGGAATCAACTTAATAGGTGTAATCAAGTGAATATCATTTAGTAAAAATTTAATTTAAATCTTCTATTTTAAAGGGGGTGGATATTAAGCATGCTGGCGCCAGACCAGCAATAATAAGACTGGTTTAACCACATTTCATTATTAATTTAATTTTCTTTTGTAAAAATGCGTGGATATTGCAACCATGCCTGAGAAATAATGATATTATGATGGTAAATTACTACTTTAAGAATTTATTATGCCAATATTTCCAATTTTCATTATTTTTGTCTTTGTACCTATAGTCTAGACAATCTTCCAAGAATATTAACAGGCTACGCCTACCTTTAGGCCTAGGCCTACCTTTCCCGTAAGTCTGGGGAGGTGGGATCATCTAGGCCTAGACCTACATCCTCAAAATTCACTCCACAATCTCCACAGAATTCTCGGAAAAAAGATATTTTATTAGTTTTTGGGCGTTTGCAAATTCGTATATTATATCGTTGTCCGTTAACCGAACAGAACGCCTAGGTCAAGGCCAGGTTAGGTGCCTAGCCTAGTAGTAGCAGCAGTAGTAGTCTGTGAAATAGTAGGCTACTATATTTCAAAGTGAAGTCATAAAAGTGCAGCTTAAAAGTTTGATGTAGAATATAATAATTAATATAATATAATATAATAACTAGTAATTACAAATTGTAAATGAATGCTGCGAAGCAATTCTTAGGACATAAAAATGTTCATTAAAAAATAATTTATGCAAGTCCATGTGAAAAGAGGAGTAAAAAACTTTAATTCGGTTTGTAAATAACATTGGCCTCAAAATATTGTCGCTGAAATATTGAGGCGAATGTTATTTTACGAACCCCTAATTGTTATGAGGCAGCGCTTGTTACTAAAAAACTTGTACCAAAACCAACCTGTACCAAAGACGACTCGTACCCAACTTGGATAACCCATACCCACCAAATCGAATACACTTACTAGGGGCAGACTTATCGGAGGAGGGGGGGGGGCGACCGGCTCGGCCACCCATCAGGGCCAGGTACTGTTATGAATAGGTAGTCTAAAAACGTCAACTAGAGTAACTGATTTTACCCGGCAGAATGAAAGAATGAAACTCAACTGTTCAGGGTGCATAGGACTATCTAATCTGACAAACTATGACCTCGAGAGGTCAAATTGCTATCAAGAATATAATTCGCTGCTTCAAAGCAATAACAAAAAATAAATTTCTACAGAAACTGCCACAACTAAACTTTTCTTGGTAGATTTTTTTCTCTCAATTCTCTTCTCTTCGAAGTATATGTGCTACAGCAGCACTGCTGTTCCTTATCACTAAAAAGTGCACCACGATAATTGATTATTTACCGTTCCAACCCTCAATCCATAGCATGTTGATAAGGATTTTTTAATCGGTTTTTTTCAAACTGGTCCCTTAATCAATTTTTGCAAAAACCAATTTTCAATTTATGTTTTTCACTCCACTAGAAACAGTCCCTAACTCAATGTGACATTATATATTAACACTATGGTGTTCTTGTAATAATATTTAACTCTGTGGTACTCTAGTAATTAAATTTAACTCTATGATCATGTACAGTCAACCTTCTCATTTACGAACTTCTCATTTACAAACCTTCTTTTTTACAAACACTATTCTGTCAATGAAGTCAGTAAAATAATGGCCAATGATGTAAATATTTGATAATTTATCTTTGATATTTTTTTGTTTTTCATATTTTATTCCTCCTAGTTCATTTAAGCAACTTTGTTTAACAATCAAGAGCATAAAATAAACACAAATAAGTGTTTTGGAGGCCTCACAAGACCAGTTTTCATGAACCTTCTCATTTACGAACTTTCTAATTTACAAACATCTTCCAGCCAAAGGGGTGTGTAAATGAGAAGGTCGACTGTAATTACTTACTCTTCAAATTATATTTAACTCTATGGATTTATGGTGAGGACATTCTGAACCTACAAATCATGGAAGTCTACCACAGTGCAAAGACAATTACAGAAAACAGAAACATATTGCATACACAGCATGTGTTTACAGTGGACATAATTGGACAATTGTCTTGGATTAGTGGGAATTGAAAGTGCAAATGCTCTTTATAGCAAGCAGTGTCCAATAAAAGTATCTACGTCAAGAGCTATTTAAAGTACTGTACAACACAATGAGCTTTGGGTGTATCAAAGGGATTAAATAGAGATTTTATATTGTACAATACAAAACCACAAGATGTTACCATTAATTTTTTGGCTTGTCATCTAATAAATCATGGTTTAAAATGATGACTGACATAAAAATAATTACAATGTAGTATTTGATTTGTGTCAATAAAAATAATTACCTACATTTGCATATGTGGCAGAGCCAAGCCAAATGAGACATGTTGGAAAATTGAAAATTGTGTGTTTATGGATTATGAAACTACACATTTTATCTTTAACATGCAAAAAAATATCAGTTTCATACGATGATTTCCTTGCAAAGTTATGAACAATTGAAGTTTGAACATTTAACATTTAATAAATTTGAGAAAAGTGCATCTGAAAATTGTTTATCAGTATACATTGACTAAGCAAAGTCATTTTAAATTGCATTTTTTGATCATATATCTGACAATTTTTTAAGTTAGTATGAAAGTTGAATGTAGGAACTGTATATTTTTTAAATAAAATAAAATTTGAAAAAAATTGACAATTTTTCAATTTCTGCTTAATGTGGAAAACTAGCATTTGCGAATTATGTCTCATTTGGTTTGGCTCTGCCACGTGCATTTGAAGGTCTAAAAACACCTTTGTTGCCAAAGCACAACAGATTTTAAAAATGTCTGTTGCTATTTTTTTTTAGTAGGGCCCATTGCGATCATCTCCTCTTTGACAGTATTTTACATTAGGTGTACATCCTCATTAGAAAGTTTTGTCAAGTCTTATCACAATGTATAATTGGATTAGTTTCCACTTGATTGCTTGAATGTCCAGAATAGTAGTTCTATCCTTTATAAACATTTAATGTGATAAGCCAGTGATGCGGTTAATTTAAAATTACTCTACAAAACTACACTAAACTACATTTCTTTGAAAATATGGTAATGGGAATGTACACGTAATGAACTGTATGGTTTTAGATTAATTTGTTGGTGATTTTCTCAGAGACCAGTTTCCAACAGTAAACATTCAAATGTTATTCTGGTATTCTCAAAAGTTAGTCCAGGACTAACTCTAGAACAGCACTAGTTGATCCTGGACTTTCCATAAACCTGGTTCCTCGGCAGACACAATTTAGAATGCTTTCGTCCAGGCTTTATAACTGGACAAATGTTAGAAACTTTCGAGAATACCATAGTCAGTTAGTCCTAGATTAAATCTGAATTTAGTTCTGGACTAAAGTTAGTCCGCTTTCAAGAATACCAGCCTTTGAGTTTACAAATCCTAACAATGTCATTTATGGTTCAGATTACAGTTTACAATTGTGATCTACAGTATATTAATAACTACAATTTCAATATGTTTTATGTCACATGATGCCTAACATATTTTAATAACTTACATGTTCTGTTGACTTCGGATTTTTCAGAAATGCTTCAATGTCCCAAATTGTAATATAGCCCTCTGAAATAATAAAAAAAAATAATAAAGAAGTATCTAAAAATGTGCTCTAAATTTTGTATTATAATTGAAAAATAATAAGAAAATAATGAACAATTAATTGTGTTGGAGGTGCAGAAAATATTAGAAAAATAATGTCTGCAATAAGTCTTTGGTGAATGATCGGAAATTGTCGGATCGGAAGCCCAGCAGGGAATGAAGCCAATTTCTGTATATAAATTAAAATAGGAAACTGAAATACAGTTTTGAGTTTAAGGCTATCCCCCAAATATTTAGTTCCCCTGTGGAGAGAGAATTGTTTACATATACTGATTACAGGATGCTTGATGCTTACATTCAGGTCTTTTTAGTGTAGCATTACAGGCTACATAATACCAATATAATTAAATTTTTATAGTACTAACTCAGTAAATACTGCACCATTTTTGTCCATTCAAAAAGTATAATGGTGAGCTTTAGTATAAAAACATATTTTGGTAATACATAATTATTGTACAATAAAATTTAATGACAAAACCATCATGAAACCATTACATAATTATTAATACAAAAAATAATAATAGTTATTATCAAAACAGATCATAAATCATTACATAATCAATTATGTTAAGTACTTAAACAAACACAATTGGTCTAATCCTTTTTTTTCCGCTCAGGACTGTTTGTCAATTTGCTATAACAAAATAAGTGCTTTATAATTCAAGGGTTGCTGAGTTTTCAACAGTGCTGTGAACATAAGTTAAATATCTGAAGGCAATGGCATTCAAAAATTACACTTAACAAATACTGTGACATCATAAGTGAATTATTATAATTCATTTAAATGTGCTTAATATAGTACTGGCATATAAAAATAATCCTTGGGGCTCTTCGGATTCAGAGATAAATGTAAAAAATTAATGTCATTTAAAAGAAAGATTGTTAGGACAATTTTGAAATTTGTGACAATCCTCTTTTATATAGACAGGAATCTGATTCCTTAGGCGGCATTCAAAAAACACATTATTTGGTCAAATTTGACCTCCCCACCCTTATTTCTATTAGTATTTTCAGTTTGACCACCCCCTACCTATGAACACACTCAATTTTATTTTTTTCCTCACTCTGTATAAAAAAAAAATTAGATAGCCTGTGCATACAATATGCATACATAAAACCCATCCCAGACCACCCCCACCCCTATATGCATTCGTATGCATTTTAACACTCCACCCCAACACCCCTCTGTGCATATGTAATTGGTGAATTCCCACTTAGAATTCGAGCAAGGAAAGAAAGATAATATAATTTTACAAAATAGAACAAGATAAGTACATTTAATTTACAACATAAAATAATTACTCTAGTTTCTTTGTTGTCAAAATACGTCACAAAGCCGGACCATATGTTGATTTAAGTAGAGTAGCTAAATAATTTATTATCATAATACAAAATAAAATACAAATTTTTAAGAGCAGCATTTGCTTAATTAGTATTAGGAAAGGTTACACAATAATAGAAAATATAAATTCATCAGCACACAGGTATAAAATGAACACTTGCTTCAATTTTAATTTTACTCAATAATATTATTAATAAACAACAATCATAAAATGAGTATAAAATAATTTTTTTTTTAAACCAAAACAACAAAACAAGCAAACTCTAGAACATTTTTGAACTGAACTAGTTTCATTGTCATCTATTTTTTCATCAATTGAGAGATTTGAGATTGAAATTTATCTCAGGATTAGCTGGTAGACATCAATGTGCTGTGCGCTGAACTGTGCCTCGTTGGTCCATGGTTTGATTCAACACCATGCCACCCTCCTTTTTCCCTGGATTTAGACTGCTTTGCCTGGTGGGTCAAAATACAAGTTAGAGTGCACCGTCTTTCCGATGAGACATTAAGCCATTGGTTCCATGTACAACATGGCTCATGTGCATGTTACAGAATGCAGTGCATTTTTTGAAAAAGAGTAGGAAATTGTCTCTTGGTGTACTGCCCAATCACCACCTGAAGGACCCCACTGAAAATAAGTCCACTACAGACCTTTGTAAGTTGTTTTTTGGTGTTCTACAGCACCGAATAAATCAAATCAAATTAGATGTGGCACTCTCTTTGTAATGAGCATCACGAATAGATCCTACCAGATATGTAATGTAATGTAATGTAATGTAGTTTGATTTATATAGCGCCTTATACAGTACAGTCTCAAGGCACTGTGAACCAGATGTCACACATTCCTATGACTTTCTAAGCCCCTAAGGGTCACGTCATGTCCTGCTGCCCGATACAGGCGCTCATTCATCTGTCCACGGCAGGGAATGTATGGACCAGTACACCGGGGTAACCCCAACTCATCTCAAAAGATGTACTGGGTTCTTTATAGTGCACACAAGCCATATGTATACACTGGGCCTACGGTTTATAGTCCTTATCCGAGAAGACTTGTTCCACCACCAGAACCATGGTGCGAGCGGGTCTCAAACCCATGCTGTTG
>JAOTQE010113532.1:0-13057 GCA_025631205.1 Nesometra sesokonis
ATTTCTTCAAGATAAGCAAGTTATTTTCAAAATCTAATTTTTGTCATTTTTCAAGTGACAATACATCTTTAAAATGATGATGACAATGATGATTTATGTTGACTATGAAAATAATCATAGAATTTCTTAATATTAATTTAAATTTTAAATTATTATTATTATTATTTTTTTTTTTTTTTTAATATTCTAGTATCCTACAACATTCCTACCTTCAAAGCTAACATTAATAGTTGATGTAGCCTCTCCCTTGGAGTTATTTACGACAACTCGGTAGTTTCCGGCATCCATCGGCGTTACGCCTGTCATATCCAGGATCAGAATGTGTATCTTCCCCTGGGTCTTGGTCTGCAACTTGTGACGACCACCATCAACAATCTTCTTATTACCAAAATACCAGGTAATTGTTGGTGCTGGATCTGCTGTTAATTTAACTTCAAATATCAGATGGCGTCCTTCATCTTCTTGCTTGATATTTGGTTTCTCAATGAAAGAGGGCGCACCCTGTTTGCTGGCCTCGGTGACTAAAAAATAGAAATTAAATAGGAAATAAAAAACACGTACTATTGCACTATAAAAAATGTTTATTAATAGGTAAAGTTAGGTAAGTTAGTAATTTTTTTATTACTGAATGAAAACCATCAGAATACAATAACCACATATCATCAAGAACAAGGAGAGACCCAACTGATATCATAAAGGTCATTAAAATGGTGCTGATAATTTCTTTAAATAAGTCATTATCCAAAAGGTCCACTAATAAACTTTAAGAAAGAAAGTATAATATATACTCCATCATCATCATCATCATCATGGTGGCCGGTCGTTGTCGACTAGGGCATCCTCATTATTTCCTTTGACAGGCTTTCATATGAGAAAGGAGGCCAATGCGAGCTTGACAGATGCGACCACATCTGTTGCATATAAGAGTGGCGTGACGACTACTGCAGATTTTATGCGTTCCTCTTCTGCAACTAATGCACCCTGGTGGATCAACTCTTTCTAAGTGGAACGATCTGTTGCCTTATCCTCCCAGATAGAGACTGAGATGTTACACGCTTTTAGCGTTCTTTAAAGAGAGTCTTTATAGGGTAGTTTTGGTCTTCCTCGACGTCTTTCACCCCTTGAAGCTCCGAATAAAAAACGGCTTTGGGCAAACGCTGGTCATCCATCCTGGCCACATGGCCAATCCATCTGAGCTGACGTTTCTCAATCATTGCCGAGACACTGGGCATGCCAGCCAGCTCTAGCACCTTAGTGTTTGGCATCTTGTCTTGCCAGTGAATGCCAAGTATTTGATGAAGGTGGCGCAGTTGTACTTGATTCAGCTTTTTGATGTGGTGCTGATATAAAGAAACAGGTCTCAACTGCATACAAAAGATTAGAGAGAACCACAGCATGATAGACCTTGCATTTAGTGAAGCGATGTATGTTTCTTTGTGACCACAGTCGTTTCCTCAAACAGGAAAAAGCTGCACAAGCTGCTTTGATTCTAGCGGTGACCTCAGAATCAGTGCTTCCATCGGCTGCTATGGAACTACCAAGGTAGACAAAAGTGTCAATTGTAGCCAGCGGTGTGCCATCACTTAAAACTGGTGGTATGCAGTTAATCAACGCAGAAGGAGTAAAGACAACCTGTGTTTTCTTGGCATTGATAGAGAGCCCGAGATCTTGAGCAACGCAGCGAAACGTATCAAAAATCTTCTGGAAGTCGTTGTGGTTATGTGCCACGAAGGCGGTGTCATCAGCATACAGCAATTCATGCACAAGTACAGTTCTGACTTTAATATACTCCAAGCAATGAGATACACGCCATTGTGACAGGATTCAATATCTCAACATAAATATGTCATCATCAGGAATGAAAGTATTCCGGCTGGAATGCTATAAAAAAAAAATTTATTCTTGATGATGACATAATTTATGTTGAAATATTGAACCCTGACACGATGGCGTGTATCTCATTGCTAATTCCTTATCATCATATAAAATCCTCGTGCTGTCATGATAACAATAAATGTTCCACTTACTATTAAAATTGAGGTTAATTGTTGATGTACTGATTCCCAAATCATTCTTGGCTTCAATTTTATAACTACCGCCATCTTTAGGGGTTACGTTCTTTATGTTCAAGGTCAGTATATACATACTACCAGTCTGTTTAATACCAATCTTAAATCTACCACCATCTTTGATTGGTGCGTTGTTGAAAAACCTGGAAAACAAAATTTACTTTTTTTTAATAACAATAATATAATGTTATATATCACTAGAACATTGTCAAGAATATATGTGAGGTCTCACCACAAAATGAGTCGGTGATATCAAATTGAGATAATCACCAAAATAGGTCTCATGTCAAATTTTTGAGAATTTTAGTTTTAATCAATTTTGAGTGCTATGGTACTTATATTTCATTATAATATACTTTTTAAGTCAGTTTTCCTGCAGGAAAGTGACATTCGGGCAGATTTTCTGAGATTGATGTTCTTTTGTTTATATATTTTTCGAATGCTTTATTGGTGATTTTCTTAAAATCCATGTTTCTATACATGAGAACTTCAGGCCCTCATATCTTTGGATCTACTTATCCAATGAATGTCATTTAAAGTGTAGATTACAGGTTATATTATGCTCTATCTGAAGGTACCAATAACTCAATTTTGGATTTTCCTACCATGAGACTCATTTGGTGGTGTGACCTCACATATACATATATATCACTATTTTGGCAAAGTCTCAACGGAATTCTCATTGTTATACTCAGGGAGTTATTTGCCTGATTGCATAGTGGTCAAGTACAATCTCTGACAAAGTCAACCTTCTTATTTACAAACTTCTCATTTGCAAACGCTATTCAGCCAATTACATCATTAAAATAATAGCCAATGTTGTAATTATACCATAATTTATCATTGGTATTTCTTTACTTTTCATTTTATAGTTTCATTTAAACAACATGTTTTAACAACCAAGAGAACAAAATGAAACAACAAAGTGTTGTAAATAATAAACACAAGTGATTGGTTTGGAGGCCTGACCAGTTTTCATGAACTTTCTCATAAACACCTTCCAGCCTGATGGGTGTACAACTGAGAAGGTCAACTATACAGTATACTGAACACAGTTCATTGTTCAGCATACTATACAGTATATATAGTGATATACAAAACCAAGCCGTCAACCATGGTCCCAACCTTGAAAAATGGTTCCCTCTCCCTCTTTCACTGGATCCTGGATCCACCCCCTATCGGGGACTATGGTTGGCCCCATGTCGGGACCATGGCCCCCCTGTTGAGAAAATCTTCACACCACCACTGTGCACAGCCAAGCTACAGTGCCACTTACCGTAGTAATCTAGGCTTGGGAACCAATTGGCATTGAACCCGGAACCTTAAGATTTAAAGGCAAGCATGTAAACAACCCAAGCTACAGTGTCACTTACCATACTATACTAGGTTTGGGAATCAACTCGCATTGAACCCAGGAACTTAGATTCAAAGGCAAGTATGTGAACAACCAAACTACAGTGCCACTTACCATACTATGCTAGGTTTTGGATCAGCTTTTAGATTTGCTTCAAATGTCAGCTCATGTCCATCCTCTGATTGGATCATTGTGGGCTTGTCTATGAAAGTTGGAGCTGTACCTCTGGAAAAGAGAACAAATAATTTACAGATTTAATCAGTTTAGCTTTAGCTCTGGCTAAACGAAGGGAGCAGTTGGCGCAGTGGTTGCTGTTCAGAATCCCAATCGAGAGGTCGATGGTTCGAGACTCACTAACGCCAGTTGCTTGTGCACCTGAGCAACACACTTTACTCACATTGCTTCAGTCTACCCAGCTGTGCAAAGGATACTGGCAAATTGCTGGGAAATAACTTGTGATGGACCAGCGTCCCGTCCAGGTGAGTATCATACTCTCATCTGCTTCATGCTACAGAAACTGGAAATAAGCTCCAATCCTATGAGCCTTCAGGTTTGGACAATGGATTTTTACTGGCATAAATAAAAGTACTAGAGCTTCTTCTGATTTATTAAGTGACGCATCTTTTCTTGTGACGGTCAGAAAATCTAGAGGGCGTTTGATAGTTTGAAAACAATTTTTTTTGTAGAGTCCTGAAGGAGAATTCAGCTTGGGCATGAATTTAAAGGGGCATTCAAAAATCTATCCCAAAAATTATATTTCTTTTGAAATTGACCTGTTTATTATTTCTAAAATAATATGCATGGTTTGTTACCTGCACACCTCTTTAGATTTATTTTTGTGTAGTGCAGGTATGCATAACTCGCCACTTGTTACAAAATTTAGATTGTTCACAAAACAAAAACAAAGCAAGCACAGATTCGTTCACTTTACTTTTTAGAATCCACCAAAAAAAAATTGTTTCATTATTTTGCTTTTTTTTTTAATGTTTGGATGTAATAAAAAGATATGGATATGTCAGATTAGTATTACATTTATTGATTTGAATACAATTTAGTGAAATTTAAAATATTTTTACTTTTTAGACTTTGGGAGGAGTAGGCTTTTGTTTCTTGGTTACATTTCAGACCTTTAATTGCTGTGCCCAAATATATCGGTAGACAAAATTTAGAAGAAAATAACAAATTAAAATAAATTTAACTCTATAACATTTGTTTTATTAGTCAATAAAATAATGCACATCTCTTCACAGATGCACAGTTATTACACAATTTAGAAGGAAGGCAGAGCCAGAGCTCATTGGAATATGGGTAATTGTTTCTGAAGGTTTTATGGGATGATATTTATTTAGGAAGGTATCTATTTTTTTCTCTAAAATTTATATATGTATACTCACAATTTATAAGGCCACTAATTTAATTGAAATGAAGTAGTACAAAAAATAATGTAATGCTAAAGATTTCTATATACAATACTTTTTGTTAAAGAAATGTTGGGTGAGGGATGGTATAAAAAAAATATTTTGGCGTCTTTAGTTTGTACGACATAGTCACTTAGAAAGGGTGTTCATCATGGAAGTAAATGATCCCTACTCTTACCATTATTTCATACTTATTACAGTATAACATCAAAAAATTGGTGCTCGTAAATTTTTGGAAAAAGCATCTCATCCAGGGAGTTATCACATTCTCATCAACTTTACATTACAGAAACTAGGGATAAAGTCCAGCCTTATGAACTGCTAACACTTGGACAGGATAGTCTAATCTAAACTCTGTCCTGCAAACCTTACACAATAACAAAAGACACAAATGATAGATTTGTTGTAGAATGAACAAACATCAAACATAGGCCTATGCCTGGGTTACATTTCAACACCAATGTAACAACGGTTGAGTCTCGCGACCCTGGTTTAAAAAACCAGAGATCAAAACCCCGTAATTTAATAATTCGGGGAAAAAACTCTCTGGATAAACCTTGGGTCTAATATGTAGGCAGTATAAGAACATATTCACAGCCTGATATACTCAAACTTAAACTAAAAGTAAGTGTTTACACTGAACGTGGTCCAAGCGTAGAATAACAACTTTCAACTAATTAATATGCATACGACAACACGGCGTATGCACCTGTCTACGCTAACATTCAAATCGATTTACCGTCATAACAATTAGACAATTATTTCGTGCTATATGATGTACCACACGAAAATCCCATGCTTTTGATAGATAATAAATATGTGAACTTACGCCGGTGATTTGTCCTTTGGGCCATCATCGTCTCCACCTATTACATAAAGTTAATAAAAATAAATGATATAATGTAATAATAGTAGTGAATACACATTTGATAATAATGTGTGTAAGAAATAAAAGTGGGAAGACCTCACAAAAATAAAAACAAAAACTATGTAAGAAATGAAATTTCTGTATCTCAATAGGCAAAATTACAAGATTGTTATAAGGATAAATTTGAATCCATTTGGAATAGGTAATGGTACTTTTTTTTCCTTTTGTGAAGATTTCCATGGTAAAGTAACAATAAAAGTCATCTGGTGCACCATGTGTGTAGTTTTGACAGAAATTGTTATCTCCACCTCTTCAACAGTTCTTTTAGAACTACACAATGTGGCATACCATATCAATATATATTAATACTGTTATTTTCTTGTTTTAAGTGGTAGTTATATAAGCTTTGTCTACAGATTTGAAATATAACCTTGCTTAAATCATCTGCAATTAAACAATTACTTCAACAACCACAAGTTAGTAAATAAATTTTAAAGTTTAAAAGTTATTTCAAAAGCACTGCAATCTTACTGTCAAAATTAAGATCAATTGTAGACTTGGTTTCACCCAACAAGTTTTTCGCAACAACTTTATACTGTCCGCCATCCTTCTCCGTCACATCCATAATAGACAGCATCACAAAATAGTATCCCTCATCGTACTCAACAGTCATCTTGTAACGTCCACCATTCTTAATTTCTTTGTTGTCCTTGTACCAGGTCAATGTTGGCTTTGGGTCAGCGGTCAATTCGCAGAGAAAACTCAGTTTATTTCCATCTTCTGATTGGTTGATCTTTGGCTTCATTGTAAAAGATGGAGCACCGGTGCTGCCTTTGGGCGGTACCGGTGGAAGTTTAACATCATCGGCTGAACACAATGATAAAAACCAGACAAGGATAACACATACATTGTAGACTGAGAGAAGATATTCACAGGGCTAGAGATGTCATGTTACTGGGAATAGTGTTCAATAAAAATTGTGTAGAAGGTTGATAATCTAAATATAACTAAAGATTTTTGGTCAGAGAAAGTACGCACACTTCTATAAACTTCAGAAAGAGTGGGATGTTTCCAAATAAATGTTTGTGTAGGAGGTAGATATAACCTAAATACTAAAAAGTTTTGTGCAGAGGGTTTATCTAAATTATATTTAAAAAGTTTTTCACATTGTGGTGCAACAACTAAAAATTTTTGGTCAGAGAAGGTACGCACACTTCTATAAACTTCAGAAAGAGTGGGATGTTTTCAAATAAAGGTTTGTGTAGGAAGGAGATGGAACCTAAATACTAAAAAGTTTTGTGTAGAAGGTTTATCTAAAATATATTTAAAAAGTTTTTCACATTGATGTGCAACTAAAAATTCCATGTTGGGACATAAAAATTAAATCTTAAAAGTAAATCAGGAAAACTTATAAACTTCAAAAATTGTTCAGAAAGTTCCAAATGGAAGGAAGAATAATCATTCTTTTTGAGTAAACTGTAAACATAACAGCGAGTCTCTTGAATTTCTTATCTTCAACAATTATTTATCTTGTTCTACAATAAATTGCAAAAGGTTATTTTTTAATGATGTCATCATAAGAGATGATGATGACATATTTTATGTTGAAATAATGAATCCTGACTTAATGGCATATATCTCATCGCTGAAGTATGTAGTATACTTTCTAAATTTGGTAAGTTTGATTATTTTTATGATTTAGTTTTGTTTAAAACAACATAAAACGTAAAGTTCGGTAATAATTTTGAGTTAAATATTAAGTATGTTTTAAAACATTTTAATTTCAGTTCTTGTGACTGTTTTTACATATGAAATAACCCTTTTCTTCTATAATTAGAATACTTTACATCCATGCATATCTAATTCTTACAATACAGTTAACTATATAATTATGCAGTTAGATTCCATTGAGGATGATTTGATTGGATTGGAATTAGATCTATTTAATGACATCACAAATGTCCAGCTGTGTCAGGTGCAAAAGAACAGGTGGACAAAAACCTACTGTGCTATGTGACCTTTGACCTCAATCAACAGTGTACTGTGTACTCCTCTATGTCTGACATAACAGCATACATGCTCTTTAATATCCATGCCAAAGTTGTGTAAGGGTTAGGAGATGTGTGTATCTGAGGTTAAAAAAACCAGCACCCTCCCAATCAACTATCAAAGATTAATCAGAAACTGAAAGGTAGAGACCTTAACAAAACATCCATCCTTTCACTCCGCACAACAGCATCTTATCAACATTTAAACTTAATTTAATTACGAGCTTTGGTCTTGGCCTACTTGTGATGTTGAGTACATTACTTGTGACCTTTAGGAGCATACCAGGACTTTATGAATATTTGGAGAGTACCAGTATTGTACAATATTTTTGTAAGTTATTGCAGGCTGCTACAATTTACAAGGGTAACTGAATGCTAAAGAGATTAAAAGAGCAGGAACGAGTCTTTGTCTAGCATCATTTGATGCCATACCAATTTACACGAAACAGAGTGAACAACTGCATTGTAAACAAAACATTCAAAATTGTAAATATTTTGTATGGTAATACGTATATTTTAATATGTATTGCAATGTCATGTAAGTTTGATCCAAACATCAAGTTGGCCACTATTCTTTCTCTATCTTTGTTAGAATAGAATATAGCTTTGAATAATTTCAGTAGAATTTGGGTAAATAACTCTTAATGGACTCACAAAATTGGAATGATGGGTTCTACTTTCTATAATGGGGATTTGTATACTTGACTTGCAATGGGAGGGGTACAGTACTAGCATACAAAGGGGTGTCTCTCACACCACCAAAGTGTCGAGAGGGGGAAGGTTCATGTCTAAAACCGGGCACTCACTGTGTTGTACGATGGTCGTACTATGGTCACACGACTAAACCGTCACTCCCAGCGTGTGTGGTTTCCAGATGCAAAGACGGTCTTCTACTCGTCGGGCGACGGTTTTTTTAGTGATTTCCCTGTTGAATCACAAAAAAAAATAATCGGCTGACGAGTAGAAGACTGGATACCACACAAACAGGAGCGACGGTTTATTCGTGCGACCGTCGTATGACCGTCGTACATCGTACGACCAGTGAGTGCCTGGCCTAACAGATTCAAAAGTGCTTCCAGTGAATGCGAACCAGTAGAACATGGATATTAAAGAGCAAAATAACATTATCTATAATAACAATAAACAATAGATTTATTAACATCACAACAAAAAAAAACATTTTTAGCAACAATTTGAGTCATTTATAAATCATTGTTAAATCAAATCTAATAAAACACTACATTTTAAATAAATATAAAACTCTTGCATTAATTATTACATCATATAAATCATCATAGAATCATTTATTAATTTTTTTCAAAAAAATCAATCACGGCAGGTTAAATCCATAACATTAATACAATTAACAACAAAGCAATCTTGAATAACATTTATTTTAAATGAATTAATGAAAAAAAAATTCAATAGGAAATATTAAAATGAAAGCCATCAATAAACAAAAAAATTGATCTTATAAAATTTTGTTAACTTTTTAAAAAGTAGTTTCAGTTGCTCAGTTAATTGAGTGGTTGACATATAACAGGAAGATTAAAATGTGGCATGGAAAGGAACTGGCCACATTACCACACAATGCCAAGGATGAGGACAATGTAATTCTAATAGATCATTTCCTAAGTTTGGTATTGAATATGGGACAAGTTCACCTGTTAAACTTAAATTGTGTTATGATTTGATTTATTGATATGGTATTGTTGGCCATTTAAAGAGCGCATGATACAAAGTCTCTTTGCACATTCACAAATATCTTTTGAAAAAGAGAACAAAACAGAAAAGAGAAAAGAAAAAAAAAAGAGGAATTAATAGGTAACAGAATAATCAGAATAAGTGGGTTTTGAGCCTCTCTTTAAAAATAGACATTTAGAGGATTTGTCATATATATAATACTTTCAAAATAGAATTTAAAATGTTGGGATTTATAAATCAAAAAACATTTGAAAACATAAGATGATGTTATTAAACGACTTATGTTAATAGCACATGTATCCCAGCTGCAATATTTTAAGTTTAAGAGAAAATGTAATTTAAGTTTTGTCCTATATCAAGCATTTAAACGACTGTTTTAAAATTAAATAAATTTATCTTCTTCCAATATATATATTTTAATGGTAAATCTTAATGTTCCTTACTAAACCTTAAGAACATCTTTAAAATAAGAATGATTTAGCACATACTTACCAGCAAAGTTTAACTTGATTGTGTTTGTTGCAGTTCCTAATTTGTTTTTTGCAATAATTTTATAATCACCGCCATCTGCTTCCGATAGTTGGTTTATATCAAGCGAAAGAAAGTAAAACTCTCCGTCCTCTTCGCATTGTATCTTTAGTCTTCCTCCATCTTTTAGTTCTTTCTCTCCAAGGTACCACTTAATATCGGGCCTCGGGATGGCGCACAGTTCGCATTCTATCTTTAGTTTTGACGCATCGTCTGACTGGCTCATCTTCGGTTTCATCGTAAAGTTTGGTGCTACTCCATCCAAATCACTGAAAATAATGACGTACGATTAGAATGTATTCATGAAGTTAAAAAATAAAACACCAAACTAAAGTAATAGACAGCGTAAAAAAAGATCTCTTCAATTCATTTATGGTATAAATTATAAATTTCTGCCCTTTGAAAACAATAACACTTTCAAACAAGGTGGGCCTACCTTGTTAAATTACTAGGAAGATCTACTTATAACCCCAGAAAACTACCTAGTAAATAGGTAGTATATTTGTTGATGTTATTGATACCCCAAGCTCAATAAGATTGTCAGGGTGTCAGATCTAATTAGTCGAAAGGTCTATTAATGGCTGTATTTTCCTATTGTAGGGTATTGACCATATCCTCGACCTTGGGAGGTTTATTGAGAGATTTGGGTTATAATGGGATGTTATAGGCAGGTAGCAAGGTTGGTGTATGGTAGTTTTTATAGGGTTAACCCTGTTAACTACCTATATTTACCTTGTCACCACCATTAACTACCATGTTAACAGTTATTTTTTTCAAAGGTGGAGTCTGCTCTTTAATTATCAGGTCTCCTATCATTAGACTATATAAGATATTTCCTTACTTGAAGTGTAGATGATGACATTATTAATGATGAAATATTGAACCCTGACATGATGGTATGAATATTCAATATTTCAACATTACTTATGTCATCATCCCAACAATGTCAAAAGTGGTGTTGAAATACTAACTACTAACATGATACCATGTATCTCACTGCTTGGCATATGTATTATACTTAAAGTTAATTAGTGTGCCTTTTGGATTCAGTGTATTTATGTTCCCAAAATGAAATATATGATGCATTGAATGTTCAGCACATTCAAACACTTGTGGTAAAAAAATCCGCAAGTTGTTATCGAGTTTAACTGGTTCGGTTATTTTTAGTTTCTGAACATTCCATCATGTGTACAACAGCTGCGCGAATAACATTGGAAGCTGACTAAATGAATTTTAAAATATGACTTTCATACTCTCAATATAGAAATATTTGACACACTGGCCCAGTTGTGATATGTCATTTGGACATTTGTGAGGTCTTACCCGAAAATGAGTCTCATGGTAGGAAAATCCAAAATTAAGTTATTGGTGTCCTCAAATAGAGCACATTATCAGCTATAATTTACACTTTAAATGATATTCATTTAGAACCAAAGATATGACCATTTTAATTTTCCATGTATAGAAACACGGTTTAGAGAAAATCGCACATAAAGCAATCGAAATATAATGACTATAAATCTCAGAAAATTTTTATAAAGTATACTTTCCTGCATGAAAACAGACCTAAAAAGTAAATTATAATAAAATATACGTACCATACTACTCATAATTGATTAAAACTAAATTTCTCAAAAATTAGACTTCAGACATATTTTGGTGATCAATTTGATCCCACCTACGATGCTACTCATTTTGTGGTGAGACCTCACATTTGTGTTAGGGCACACAGAATAGGCTCTAATTTAAATTATCGTTACTTATATTGTGATTTAAAAATAAAGATTAAGACATAAGATCACGGTAATTTTATTTTTTTATTCTTTCTTTTTTTAAAATTAAATCAAACCTGATTCAGTGTTCTCCCCAATATCATATGCAATCACCATAAACATCGAAATTGGGTTTCCTATTGTATAATTTTTTTCCAGCAATTCCAAAGCCCATTTCATGAGATTTCAAGGTGATACAAATAATCCCTGTACTGGTCATCTGCTGAGCACCAAAAAATTACTGCTGATTTGTTCTTAGGAGTGTGGACACACGGGTCTGCCAGGTTTTCGACATATCCCAAATTTCAGTGTTTTCCGCCTGTGCTCACTTGAATGAGCACGTGAAATCACCAATTGTACAACCCCTAGATCTCATGGATCTGCAGTCCACTCTGGATTACAAGGAATTGTTTTGATTGCGGATGCACAGAGATTTCAAGCGGACTGAGATTTCATGCATTTCCGCAATAATCTTGCAAGATTCACATACAGTAGGCCGGCGTGGGTATAAAAGGCAACAAAAATGCAAAGGAAATGCAAGTAGATTGCACATAATTGCAAGGAGATTGCCTAGTGAGTGTCAGCGACCTGCAAGGGGCCGCAACACTGTAGTGTTCTTCGGGGAATCTCATACAATCTACTGTAAACATAGATCGCTAGCAATCACTGAAAAAGATCGCACAATGAGCAGCCTGTTTTCGTCAATAATAGATGGGTCTGATTCGGGAGATTTATAATGCTTTAAATAGTATTTTGAGACCATAAAATAACTTTTTAAGCACAATGGAAGATGCTCCAAGCATTATGACCAAGTCCTAAGGCATCATGAGGAATGTCCCAAGAATCATGGAAGATGTTCTAAGCATAATGGGGGTCAAACATCATGGTGAAAGTCCTAAGAATCATAGTATCACAATGTTTGAATGGCTTGGAGGAAGAACACTGCTGATTATACTTACTTGCTTTTGGAAGTTTGTTCCTCTATAACACCTTAAAAAGAAAAATATAAATCATATTAATTTATGTCATTGAATATTTTTTTTAAACTGATGGGGTACCTAAACAGAGGACATTTGGAATGGTTATTATTCACAAAGAATGTAAACACTGCACAAGAATGAGTACCACACGTATGTTTAATTTTCTAATGTGAAGTGGTTCACAATTTAAAATGTGATACTGTTTAGTTTATAATATATTTGCCCAACAAGCAAATCAAAGGTTACTTTGCCAATATTCAAAAGTTTTACCATGTACTTTAGTTTATTATGGAAAAAGTTAACCATTTTTAAATCG
>JAOTQE010113543.1:0-13056 GCA_025631205.1 Nesometra sesokonis
GTTCTAATTCTGACCACGGTGTGCGTGTCCTCGGTTTTTAATTTAGCAAGCAAGAAATAGTTATATTAATAATTGGGTCATTCGTTGCCACACTCTCTCAATCTTCCCCTGCTTTTCCCCATTGGCAGTATTCAGAATGTAGAGGTCCGGTAATAGATGTTATCTTTTGCAATGATAAAGTTTATGTTAGTGTTGGCCTATCACCAGTCACTGGCCAATGTGAGATGCCAGTACAGTGGAACCTCAATTTTCAATTTTACATACTCCTAAATTTAACTAAAAATGGTAAAGTAGTAAGCTTCAAGCATAAATTGTAAATGGACATGGTATTAAAATGGCTTCAAAATAACCAATATTTATAGAATTTTGCATACTTTAATCCTCTAGGTCTAAACAATGGGTAGTAAATAAATGAGGAAATAAGTAATGCATAAATTTCTAAAAAATTCCATAACTCAATTTTACAAACCCTTTGTCGTCCCTTACAGTATGTAAAATCAAGGTTCTACTGTACTGAACCTCTAGCCCTAGTGGTATTTTCATGAAAATATTGAGCCATTTAAAGGTGAAAAAGAAAAAAAAAATCAAGAGACTGTCATTTTATGTGCTCTACCTTGGGATTGTAATGGTGTTCCACTTATTAGGGTCCCCATCAAAATCTACAGTTTGTAGACAAACAACTAAGTCGCATAATATTCTATATGCAAATATAATCAAAAGCTTCATGATAAATTCAACCGTCAACTTACTATAATATGCAGGAACCAGTACCTATAACACAGTAATCATTCAAATTTTATGACAACACTGACCCCAAAATGATTAGTTAAAAGTATGATCACCAAAATGGAAATTATTTAAAAATGAATTCATGGATAATTACATAAAGATGCTGGTTGTTTAATTACTAATTTCAATATAACACAAACACTAGAACATTATGATCACAATTAACAGGTATGATAGCACAGTTACATTAAAACAATATTATTTACAGATTATTTTATCAATTTAATTAATAAAATAACAATCACATTCCTTAAATTAACAAAAAGTCCAAATTTTTACTGGTCAAACATTAGTTTTAAAAATTAAAAATAAAATGTTATTTTTCTATTTACAATGCTGATATGAAGCAATATTTTTTGGAACAATATTAATTAGTCTTCTAAATGAACATACAGACATTAGTCATGATAGAATGGGGGTTGCAAATTGAAATTTCATTTGAGACATTTTATCACATTATGTTATATAGCTCTCATTGTTAGCTATTAAAATGTCCTTAATATAAAAATAAATTAAAAATAACTTACCAAAGGTTTAATTAATTACAACCTAGAAATTCTTGTATTAAGTTAGTACAGTTAGTAGAGCGAGTACAAGCTAGTACTTGCTGCATGACATGACATGACCCTTAGGGAAGTAGAAACTCGTACAAATGTGTAACATTCAGTGCAAGTGCCTTTATCTTATTCAGTAGAAGACTATATAAATCAAACTACATTACATTACATTAACATGATAACAATTTTGCTTTACACCACATGTAGTTCCTAAGAGTTAAGCCCAATTCTTTTCAGAAACATACATCCACATGTGTGAGGTCTAACTACAAGATGAGTGTCATAGTACGATAATCCAAAATTGAGTTATTGGTACCTTCTAATAGCACATAAAATAAGCTGTAATACGCACTTTAAATGAAATTCATTGGATAAGGAGTTACCAAGATATTTGCATGTGATGGAAATACCTATCAATCAAAAAACAAGGAATTAAAAAGAGTAAAAATCTCACAAAATCTGCATGGACACTTTCCTACCTGAAAACAGACCTAAAAAGTATATTACCATAGTACTCAAAATTAATCAAAAATATTTTTTTCAAAAATTTAACTTCAGACATACTAGATTTTGGTGATTACCTCAGTTTTTTCTCTCCTAGGATGTAACTCATTTTACAGCAAGACCTCACATGTGATGTGTGGAATATTTCTTTGATGGCCCAGAATTATTTATATTTGTATTGATCTCATTTAGATACAAAAACATAATGCATACTGAAATAAATATATAAAATAAAGTATTAAATTAATCAATGTACTATGGCTTTTTATCAGTGGCTCTTCTAAGTTAAAAAAAAAAAGAAATTGTGTAGTTGAAATGAATACATTTATGACTTTATTAGCTCTATAATGAGATTATATAGGTGGGTATACCAAATTACAAAAACAAATATTAAAACAATTAAAGATTTACCTAAAAAATGTTTCATTCTAATGCACTCAGTAATATAATTGTTTGCAATAATATTAACCTAAGACTTATAATATTTAAATTTTTGAAATCTGAGAATTTTTAAATTCCTTACCTGAATAAGAATTAAATCAACAAATATTTACTATTAGAAGAAAATATATTTAAATACAAAAAAGAAAATGGAAATAATTTATTGTTGTACTGAAAGCTAAAGACAACAAATGATAAATTATTAGTTATATCAACAGAGGGCGCTGTATAGTGAGCTAGATCAGAAACAACAAATTACTAAAAAAAAATTATTCAGTGACTGTCAGAATGAATGGTAGGTTGTTTTATGCTGGTATGTAGATCTTAGCATAAGGAAAACCTGGCTTATTGCCAGTCTGTCCAAACGTATATTTACAATTCAGATACAGTATTTAAAACGCATTGTATTCTTAATTTGCTAATACATATATTCTCAATCATTGTAAAATTTGAACATAATATTTCTGTTTTCATTAAAACTTTGAGAGGCACACCCTTTGGTGATAGTCATTTGTATCTTTCATCATGGCTCATTGCTTTCATTTATTTTTAATGTTTTGCATCCATTTACTGAAGGGAATATAATTTGGTAAAAACAATTGTTTAGCTGGGATATTTTTTTTTATTTACAATTTTAGAAAATTTAACACACTATTGAAATGCACTAAGTGATATTAAAAGTAGGAGGGTCTGAATGGCTAGCCTAACCTAATAAGATTATAAATAGTTGAATTATTTATAGGGAATTTAAACATTGGCAGCTTTTCTGCAATATATAATTTGCTGCATGAATATTCTAGCACGTTATAAATGCTGTAAACAATAAACATTATTAAAATCTACAATAATTACAATCTCTTTAAGAATGTTTCTGAATTTTAAAATTCTAATTTTACATGAATCATAATATTTGTATGAATCACCATACAATGTTCACACTACCCAAATAGAATAAATCCCCAAAACAGACCACATGGCAAACTGAAAGTTTTTAAAGTCCTTATAAAGTTTCTTTCCATACAACAATGGAGTCTGTACTGAAGGGTCTGAAACACTGGAAAATGGCCGGTCAAAGTGGTGGTCAATTTTAGATGGTGCGTCATCTCACCCTATAGCGACCACCGAGGAAACCAGACATCAACCTAAATCGGAACTTTATTTAAAGTCCTAAGACCATGTAAATATCAGACTAAAAGCGTCGGATTTAAGGCCCCCTTTCATAAAATAAAATATATCAATATTATTAAAATTGTCTATAAAACAAAAAATATTCAGCAATGATAAGTCAAGAATTGATCCCTTAACATGCCCGAGGCCATTTCTGGACATCTAAACACCAACATTTCTGGGCGAACATGATCCTGGACCTCCCTAAAACTCTGACTCTCTTCCAGCTCCCCCTTTCCAAAAGTCTGCCCCTGCTATATGGATTGTCCATAGAAAGATCTGTTTTGGGTCAAGCTGTTACAAAGTTATGATGATGACATAATTAATATTAAAAAATTTCATTTCATATAATATTGATTTCTAACATGGTGGCATGTATTTCAATACTTTGAGTATGCCTTAAACTTTCTAATAACTATGAGACAACAGACTCCATCATCAATATAATGGTTAAATTACATACATTATCTAGACCTACACATTTAATGTATAACAAATAAAAACTAACCATGAATGATAAAGAATACCCCATAAATGTAGGTCTCCCCAAATATACCATACACACCCTGGTGTAAGCCCACTACTCATAAACATGAAATCCTAGTCTGTGTGTTATGTGGACATGTACCCTGGTGTAAGCACACTACCCATAAACATGAAATCCTAGTCTGTGTGTTATGTGGACATGTACCCTGGTATAAGCCCACTACATTGAACATGTAATCCCACTGTGTTATGTGGCCATACATAGGCTCAGTAACCTTGAACATGGAATTCCAGTTAATTTTAGGTGGGCTTATACCAATGCTTTGATATGTAAATCACTGTATGTATAAAAAAAAACTCATTTAGTGGATGGGCCTATAACCAAGTCAGTATGCTGTTGAGGTTAGATCAGATCACTATGTACAAACCTCAATATTGAACAACGCCCTCAATTTTTATAGAAATTAACCTTGTGCATTTTTATTTACGACTAGATGGTGAACTTAACGCTGTAGAATTGTAGTCCCATGTAGGCGCCTACTATTTTGATTTCATCAGGCTACGCCAAAAACATGCAAGTTAAATAATAATAACTGTTTTACAATTATAGTATTTTTAACATCCTTTTGTTATACAAATTATTTACATATGCCACACATATTTTATGTTGTCAATGTCTAGATTTAGATTAAATTTACTTTCATTTATGATAAATTTGAAACTTCTATGAAAGATTGCGTACTTTTGGGGCTAGGTATTCTGTGGAAGTTCACCATCTAGCAGAAAATTAATAAATCTATAACCTTGTAAAACCTCCAGTTGTAGGAGATTGCAATTCAGTCGGGTAATGTAGCAACTCATTGGATTTCTAAACAGTTGTTGTAGCAGACTACAATTCAGTCTGGTTGCATAGCGACTCATTAGATCTGATTAAACTTTTCTAAACAATTGATGTAGCAGACTATAATTCAGTCTGGTTGTGTAGAGAATCATTGGATCAGATTGAACTCACAGGATTTCTAAACAGTCGTTGTAGCAGACTACAATTCAGTCTGGTTGTGTAGATAATCATTGGATATGATTAAACTTGTAGGATTTCTAAGCAGTTGTTGTAGCATATTGCAATCCAGTCTGGTTTTGGAGCAACTCACTGGATCTGATTAAACTCGTAGGATTTCTAAGCAGTTGTTGTAGCAGATTGCAATCCAGTCTGGTTGTGTAGCAGCCCATTGGATCTGATTTATCTCTCCCTCTGCTGTGTAGGCTAGTATGGGATCCTCAATAGCCCTTGGCATTTGTTGAATATCCCAGATTAATGCTTGGTGGTCATCAGCTGGTTAGAAAAAAAAATAATATGTTTACAAACATATAACTACACACGGTGAGCGCTAATCTGTTTATGTGAAAATCAAACTAATGGCAAAAACGTATGTGGCAGAGTCCAGCAAAAAAAAGTCACAAAGCTTGTTTTTAACAATAGGCAGAAAAAATTGCCTTTTTTTCTAATTTGGGTATGTTACTATTTGTTCAAAAAATATACTTTAAACAATCAAATTTCATACAGCACCACATTAAGAATTTTCAGATATATGATCAATAGATGTTCAAAACGAGGCAAGGCATGGCAAAACCAAGTTGTCGCACAGGAAGTTATTGACAAAAAAGCCAATAAACAACAGGAAATATAAACAAATACAAACGATATTTGTGTTTATTTTCTTCTATAACTTTGGTTACAGATGTCCGATTTTGATACTTTACCCCTCATTTTAAAGCTTACAAGAAGTATGATTTCAATTTTAATTTCATTTTTCAATTTTGCGATAACTTCGCAAGAAAACATCGTATGAAACTGATTTTTTTTTTGCATGTTAAAATAATAATGTGCAGTTTTATAATCCATAAAAAAATGTCTCATTTGGCTTGGCTCTGCCAAATATATGTATGTATTTATCAAAGTTTTTGTCAAATAAAGTCTGATAATCTGAATATTTTGACTACACTGCTATATACAAAGGCTGAGCATTAACCTTTTAAGCAATTGATAAGACAATTAAATTTTTATTGAGTTTTTGGTTGAGATTGATACCAAGGCATCTAAACGATTTGGAATATTTTTGTAAGAGTTAAGTTCAGAGAGTTTCAACCATGCATGTCCAATAATATGGATGAATCAGATCACACAAAAAATACTGCAGAAGTGGTACAGGTTTAGATTTTGGATGCCTTGACAGAGATGGATCGACAGAATAAAAACTGTGGCTGAACAAACTCTCCATAGGATTAGCAACTGGCTGCTAATCAAGTGTTGTGGCTTGTCATTGTAAAAGTCATGAGTTATCAGCCATGATGAAAAGATACTCCAACAAAAAGCTTTGACAAGGGTCAACATTGCAATTTTGTTTGAATATGTTTGGTACACACTAAGCCATTGCTGCCTTTGATCCATCAGGAATGGGGGGAGGGGGATAATCACACTCTTATCTGCTTCTTGTACAGAATGTGAAGGACAAACATCCTATAAAAACGAGTATCACACTTTTATTTCACTTAATAACATTTGGAAATAAAAGAAAAATAACAAGAGTCACAAAGTCAACACTATACAGAAGTAATGTGAGAACAGTATTACTCTATGGTGCAGAGACCTGGAACAAAAGCAAAGCTATTGAATCAAAACTATGTGGATTTGAAAGAAGTTGCTTACGCAAAATCTGGTACATCAGATGGGCGGAAACAGTATCAAATAAAGAACTAAGGGAGTTGACAGAAATCAATGACATCAATACAGAAATAAAAAAAAGGAGGTGGAGATGGTTAGGACATGTTTTAAGTATGGATGTTTAAAGACATACAAAAACAGCAATTAAATGGATTCCAGCAGGAAAGAGAAAGAAGGGACGACCAAAGAGCAAATAGAGAACAATTCAACATACATAAATTAAACCTGGAATAGCCTAGGTAGACTCACTCAAGACATATGCAACTGGAAAGAAGTTGTGGAAGCCTTATGCACTGCTGAGTGTGAAAAGGATTAAGTAGAGTAAAACTGGGGATAAGCTCCAGTTCTATGAACCCTTCTTAGCTAGAAGAAATTACCTGCTGTACATATGTGACAGGAAGAGTGTGGTGCCCATGTGATCCCGTTGATGCATGCTCTGTGATTGCTAAGCCTAGCAACAGGTGTGCAGGGTACACGAACATCTAAGATTATAACCTGTGTGAAAAACAAAAATAAATTATTAACTTAAAAATTTGTTCATTTGCAAATTATTGATAATTGAATTTGTGTAAAAATATACAAATTTTGTGTGTCAATTATTACGCCTTGGCAACAAAAGAGGTCCCCCCAATGACATCATCGACGGCCAAGTCATTGACACTGCGGTCAACAATCGAGTGCAAAAATGTAAACAAACCAGACAGTATGAACGTAACTTAATTTTAATAGTAATATAACACTTTGTACACAGATTATAATCGACATAAAAATATATGCATATTGAAATGGAATGTTTTTATGACAACAGATGTCAGGGGTATTTAATAGCATTAGTTGAATTCAATTATTTTTCTTTTGACCCTTTTTCTTGTCAGTGAACTGTGGAACTGCATCTCAATTACAATGACACAAATGCTATTTATGACACTATGAAGACTTCTGTGTTCCATTTTTAATGATTAAAATATGAAAAAAGACACCTTTTGGAACAAATTCTCTGCACTTGATGTTCGTAAGTGTGTACAGGTTTCAGCCACATCTCATGGCTGTGATTCGCCACTACAATGGCACCCTCTTTTGATGAAGAAGAAAACTAGAGCCCATCAAAGCCCTCCCCCATCAGAGGCGAGGGATATGATGGGCTGAGAATTTGTTCCAAAATGTATCTTTTTTTCATATTTTAATGCTATTTATATTTGCATTGCTTCTCCTATGTAATATAAAATGAGGTTTTATGTTGCAAGGTTGTGTTCTTTTTTAAACATAAAAAGTGTGTCAACTTCTAGTTTAATTATAGTTTAAAATATGTACTTAAAAATGCATATAATGCTTTTGACCAATTTCATTATATCTAGTCTTCCATACCCTTCATAATACAGTATTGTAGTTGGTTCTTATCATGTTGTATTTGTGGATGAAATAGAAAGTTTCTAAGCCTTTGATACTAATAAACGAAATCACAACAAATCATTAAAGAAAATAAAACTTCATCTACTTGTGATCAGGCCTAAAAAAAATCTTGCTTGTTTTGCTAAAGTCCACTGAAAAAGTTTAGAATCAGGATAAGTTGATTTTTTTCCTTTTTATTTTAACTTTCATATCTCAGGAAATTTAGCTGAAAACATACAATTTTCTACAGATTCTAAAAAATGCATTAAGTTAATTCAAAAATTTTAAAAGATGGATAAAACTATCCCAAAAATAGTAAAAATTAAAAAAAATTTCATATCACATCGGCAATTTTCGTCACTAATTACAGGACGAGAACTATGTCAAGCTTTCTGTACCAAGTCTCAAAATGAGGTTTGGGGAGCGGTGCTGTCTGTTGTCGGAAGGAGCCAGTGTAGAACAACAAGATTGTAGGAAAGAACCTAGTCTGCGGCCAGATTCAAACCCAGGACCTTGGGATTGGAAGGCAAGCATGTTAACCACCAAGCTACAGTGCCACTCCAAAATGCATAGTTATCTTAACCATTATCTGTTCATACCTCACAAGAATCCATTGCCATTGTAGCCAAGTAATTAGGGTCTTGTTTGTTCCAACACAGCCTCAGTAACGGATGATGTTGAGGGTCCTCATATATAATAGTGGAGTGCTCTAAATGTCGAAGGTCAAACATTCGTACTGACCCATCAGCTCCGACTGATGCAAACATGTCCCTTCCACCTCCTGCTCTACTAAAAGCTATGTCATAGACCTATAAGATATCAGAGGTAAATTCAAAAACATTCGTATACATGTATAAAAAAATAGCCCAATAACCTTAATTGTTAATGCTAAATAGTGAGCAAACTTTTTAGTAAAACTTAGGCTACTTTACAGTATGTGCAGGGATGTCACCAGCTTCTTTGAGTGCCGGACGGCAAACAGCGTCCCCTTTTTCGTGAACCGTGACTCACCCATATGCACACAATGACTCATGCTGTTCAAGCGTGCGATGAACAATAAAGGGCAGTTATTTCATTACATTACAAAATGTGACAATAGAACAAGCTGTAATCTTTTGTTTTAGTAATAAGGCTAGGATTTCTATTGTTTTTCGACATATCAGTCACAAATTTTATAGAAATTGACAATTGTTAAGGGTAGAAATAAAAGTGGTGGTCGCTAGCCTAGGATTGCATAGGAATAATAGTGGTGGTCGCTACCCTAGAAATGCCGGACGGAAGAGTTGAGTGCCAGATGGGGCCGTCCAGCACCGTCCAGCGTGGTGACATCCCTGTATGTGTGAGTCATAAGTGTAAGCAGTTAAGGAATTGCACAAGTTGAAGACCTACTCATGAATACAAGGTTCTGGTTGTGGAATAAAACCGTACATAAGGACTATAAACTGTAAGCATAGTGTACACAAATGGTCCATACACTATACATAAGGACTAAAAACTGTAAGCATAGTGTACACAAATGGTCCATACACTATACATAAGGACTATAAACTGTAAGCATAGTGTACACAAATGGTCCATACACTATACATAAGGACTATAAACTGTAAGCATACTGTAGTGTACACAAATGGTCCATACACTATACATAAGGACTATAAACTGTAAGCATAGTGTAAACAAATGGTCCATACACTATACATAAGGACTATAAACTGTAAGCATAGTGTACACAAATAGTCCATACACTATACATAAGGACTATAAACTGTAAGCATAGTGTACATAAATGGTCCATAAGGACTATAAACTGTAAGCATAGTGTACACAAATGGTCGATACACTATACATAAGGACTATAATCTGTAAGCATAGTGTACACAAATGGTCCATACACTAAAGGACTATAAACTGTAAGCACAGTGTACACAAATGGTCCATACACTATACAGGACTATAAACATAGCGTACACAAATGGCCCATACACTATACATAAGGACTATAAACTGTAAGCATAGTGTACACAAATGGTCCATACACTATACATAAGGACTATAAACTGTAAGCATAGTGTACATAAATGGTCCATACAGTATACTGTATTGCACTGTTCTCCTGAGTATGGTTTTTAGCTATTGTATCAAATTTACTGGTTAAAAATTACAATTTATGAGTAAAAATATTGTTTATTGAAAAATAATTTTGATATAATTTTGATTCTCATATTTTTCCCTCCTTTACTAATTACATTTTATGTATTTCAGAGAATACAGGAATGCGCATACCTATGGTTAACGTATGTTGATATTTGGGGTAGGGCCAAAACAACCAAAAAGTCTGACACGTCAAGTTTTATGTATAAGACACCAGCAGCTTGAGGTTTTTAATTTTTACACTTTCATCCAATATTTGAAATGGCAACAGAAAATGTGTCTAAAATTATGATTAGAATTATTAGAATTAATTCATTTATACAAAATGATAGATTTATATTACACAACTTGCTTACAAAATTTTCTTGAAATCCAAATACTATGTCTTATTGTCTTTAATTGTCTTTAAACTTTAATATGTGTATACATTACCTCTTTATCATGAGCTATGAGCTGCGTCTTTACATGACCGGACACCATGTTAACCCTGCCTAGCACCTGGCCCGTTTCTAGACCCCATATTGTGCAAGTTGTATCGATGCTTGATGTCCCTAGAAGGTTTGGGTCGACCTCATTCCAATCAAATGATGTCAATGGAGCACAAAAATCAGAGTTTTTATTCTGTAAAATAATGATTAAAATCAATTTGGTAATTTTATAAACATAATAAAACAAATGCATAACATTAATTAATTAACTTCCTAAGCACTGCCTATCAAAAACTTTATTTGAAACTTCCTTTCAAAAGTGCTAAACATCCTCTACTGGTTCCCCCTCATCCCCCAGGGTGAATAGGTTATTTTTATATCAAGATTAATCAGTACCAAGTAAAGGGAATTGTGAGCCACTCATTAAATCATGGTGTGTTTTTTATTTGAAATACTGTTTAACTGTTTTTATTATTTGCTTACTCTCCCCAAGTCGCTGTCTTTACATCAGCACTCCACTTGACTGGGCAAGTCCCCCTAAAAAGCTCTAAATATCCCCTACCCATTCCCACTCATCCCCCAGGGTGAATAGGTTATTTTTATATCAAGATTAATCAGTACCAAGTAAAGGGAATTGTGAGCCAATCATTAAATCATGGTGTGTTTTTTTATTTGAAATACTGTTTAACTGTTTTTATTCTTTCTTCTCTCCCCAAGTCACCAATGGCTACTGGAATTCTCATTTGGCTAAAATAAAATAACTCTTTTGCCAAATTGGCTAGGTGAAAATTTTTTAAAAATGTCCATTTTGAAGGCATTTTTATTGGTTTTTATCATTTTTACAAAATTTGGTTACAGAATGTATAATTTGGCTATCAATAATCAGCAACTTTTAGCTAGTTTGACTACGAAAAAAATTGACCCTAACGTGAGCTCAGTAATTGTAACTGTATATCACCTCAAATAACCTACAAAAACAATGTACAAGTACCACAGTAAATTACACTTCAACTTGAGTAAAAAACACTCACAAATAAAACATGAATAATACAAAACACAGCATATGTTACAATAGGCAGCTAATATGTAAACAGTGTCACTCGTCTTTAATGTCATGGCTATGGATCAGATAGCTGCATAGCACTTGATAAGTAGGTATTAAAACATCTATATGGATATTATAGGCTTTAACACTAATTGCGTCCATTAAATGTCACTTAGTATATCAGTGTGTTTTGAGAATGTCGAGTGAGTTAATGAGCCGTGGATGAATTCAAATCATCGATGGAATTCGATTCTTGAGCTGTGAAAGTATTGAAATCGTCATTTAGATCTGATGCTTGAAATATAGTGTAGAATATTGCACTGAAATTTCCAGACATTTACAAATGTCTATAATGTTGTGATATGCAAGACGTTAATGTGTAGTAAAACCTGTCCATGCTTAATGTCCAGCTCATCATTTTTAAATCAAGATTTCAAATTTCGAATACTATTATTAAATCACCTCAAACTGATTATATCCCAGTGTGTTTTGAGAAGGCTGAGAGAATGCAGTGTATCTGACGGAAATGCCAGACATTTAGAAATGTCTACATTATAATGTTTTATCATGCAAGAAATTAATGTGATAGTGATAATTTTTGTCTATGTGTAGTTGTGTCTGGCTTCTCACAGTTAAAGAAGATTTAACCCGGTTTCAAACTGAAGCAGATATTTATGGCCATTAAGAATAGTTAATCCCTATGGGTGTTGTCAAGAATGTACCTGATTAAAGAATGACTATAGCATCTTGTAATTCCAATAAAAAAGTGTTTTTTAGGAAAGAAAGATCATTCCCACTTATAACTCGTAACTCCCAAGCTGGAAAACCAGAAATCTTGAAGATTTTGTCAGCCGGCGTTCGTAACTGTTTTGAGGTACTACATGGGCATCTAAAAGTGAAATTATATCAAAAACAGTGCTTTGTTCACTACTATATTTGGTACAGTTATTGACAAACGAACGTTCAATATACCATTTAGTGTCCACATTAAAAACTACTAAATTTTTGTTTTGTATTGCTAATATATAAAAAAAACCTGGAGATAATTATGAACAAATCAAATTTCTGGAGATAATTGGGTATTTCCTGGAGCCTGGGAGATGACACAAATTTCCTGGAGACTCCAGACCAATCTTGGAGACTCGGGAGCCCAGACTTCTCACCCATCTGCAGCCTGAATCTCTCCACCTATAATTAATTTCCACCTACAAATGACACCCATGTTGAATATGTTTATTAATGTGTTATTAAATGTTTTCAGCCCTCTCACGAGGATTTTTTCAAGAGTGGTGCATATTTAAAAAACTGAGTATGCAAAATTTTAAGGGTGGTGCTCAATTTTGTAAGGAGTGGTGACAAATCGAAATTTTTTCAATG
>JAOTQE010113554.1:0-24955 GCA_025631205.1 Nesometra sesokonis
CAATTATTCGTCCCGGGACGCACAATTGCGGGATGATTCCGCAATTGTGTTGGCAGTGTAAAAGGGGTATTAGACAGATATTAGCAAAAAAAAAGCCATAACAACAATTTGTAGCTTTATGAGTATTACAGTTTTCTTCAATACTTACTATAAGAACTCTTCATAATCAATTGTTGTGAATTGTGTGAAACACCAAATTTAATAAGTAACAGCGATAGTAAATAGTCTCATGCATTGATGTCACACCTCAAACAGCAGACAAATGTGAGGTCTCAACCATCGTAGGTGAAATCAAATTGAGATACAGTAATCACCAAAATGTGAAATCTGTACTGACTCATAGCAAATGTGGTGTCTCACTACAAAATGAGTCACATTTTATGTGAGATCAAATTGAGATAATCACCAAAATAGTTCCTAAATCAAAATTTTAAGAAACTTAGTTTCAATCAATTATGAATACTAATGTATTTTTATTCCATTATAATTTATTTTTTATGTAAACTTTAATGTAGGAAGTGTCCTTCATGCAGATTTTCTGAGATTTACAGTGTTTTAATTGTTTATTTTTAGTTTATGGGCAATTTTCTCAAAACCGTGTTTCCAAACACAAAAATATGCTCATATCTTTAGAGGTACTTATCCAATGAATGTCATTTACAGTGTAGTTTACAGCTTAAACGGTACCAATTTCTCATGAGACTCATTTTGTGGTGACACCTCACAAATGGTATTTCAAGATACAACTGGAAAGGAGTTAATATAGATTTTATTATATGTGAAAAAAATTTAAATTTAAAATAAAAAATTTAAATTTAAATTTAAAATATCAAAAATAATGAAATACAATAATATGTATTAGACTGAAAAAAGTGAAGTACATAATAATAATAGTTATTATATTGAACGCATGAGGGGAAGTGAAAAACATTGCATTACCTGACATCTGTTACAACTGCTTTTACCAAGGGCTGTGATTTTTAGGGAATTTTATCTGGATCATACATATTACCTCCCTTACAGTATAACATAGGGTCTTTTATGGAGTTTCCATAATGTCTTATGACTGGAAAGGGTGTTTCTATTACATGTGATCAGAATTTAATTTAATACCTAAAATAATAAAATAATAAAATCATTTGTACCTGTTTGGCATAGATCTCCAATATAACCAGGTGCACACGTGCACTGAAAACCATTTACTTGATCAACGCAGAGGGCACCATTCCTACATGGGCTTGTTGCACATTCGTCGATATCTATGAATACAAAATTAAGGATGAAAGTGTAGCAGAAACAAGTGTTTAATAAGCTTGTATGTCAGCAGTGCATAGTTCAAAAGCTTCTATGTGCTTTATATAGAAAAAAAACAAAACTGTACAAAAATTATATTTAGTAAAATGGGCACACAGGCAAATGAAATGTTGAAAGTTCAAGGAAAACCACCCTGATATAGTTTGTGTCTGTATTAACACACTGACAAATGTATGAGTTTGCACTTCTGCTTTTTAACCTATAAGATGTAGTTTGTGTCTGTATGTTCAACTCTGGCATCTGTATGAATTTGGACCCCCAACCCCAGTATTTACCTTTTGTTATAGTTTGTACCTGTACATCAATGGCAACCATACAGACTCCCTATATTCCTCAAGTTTTAAAAGTTGTGGTCATTCCCTTTGAAAAAACAATCTCCAACTTGGTAGATCTACCAAGTTAAATCACTACAGAGAACTACCTAGTAACTTGGTAGTATAATTACCTTCAGGTCAACAAGTAATTGGTTATCTGTTAATTTTAATTAGGTTAATTATGAAATTTATGGTTTTGGGTTATAATGGGGTAATAATGTGTTTATTTAGTAAGTGGAAGCAAGGATAGTGGATGGTGGTTTTTATAGGGTTAATCATGTTAACTTCCTATATCTACCTTGTAACTACCATTATCTACCATGTTAATAGTCATTTTTTTCAAAGGGTTCCCACTAACATGTTGGCAATTGTATTTGTTTACACTTCCACTACCTTTGTCCCAGTTACAATTTGTGCCATATCCACTAACACTGTGTAAACTGTATGTGCTTATACTCCACCACCCGCTCCTTTACCCCTGTTACAGATTGTGTATGTAATCCACTGACACTTGCTTACCTATGTCAGAGATTGTGTATGAATCTCCACTGACATGCTGCCAACCCTTAATTAACTATATCACAGTTTTTTAGCCTGTTTTTTTTTACTAACACATTACCAACCATGTGTTTACACAACCCAATCAATTACCTATATCAGTTTGTGTGCCCATATATCAACTAACACACTGGCAGCCACACCTGTTTACACTCCTTCCAATTTACCTATATCACAGTTTGTGCCTATAAATATCAATTAACATATTGTCAACTCTATGTAACACTCTTCCTTACTTACCTATATCACAGTTTGTTCCTGATATATATTCACTAACATTGCAAATTTTATGTTTTTACACTCCCCCTTATTCACCTATATCACAGTTTGTTCCTATATATCCCCTAACATACTGTTAACTATGTATTTACACTCCCCCCTTATTTACCTATATCAGTTTGTTTCTGATGTATATCCACTAACATACTGTCAATTATATGTATTTACACTCCCCCTTATTTACCTATATCACAGTTTGTTCCCAATGTATATCAAACATACTGTCAACTATATATATTTACACTCCCCCTTATTTACCTATATCACAGTTTGTTCCTGTAAATCCACTAGCACACTGGCAACCATATGCGTTGACTAGATCCACACAAGTAGCTCCATTCTTACAAGGCCTTGTTAAGCATTCGTTGATCTCTGTTAAGATAAATAATAAATTAAAGGCTTGAAAACATTCAAGATACAGGATAACTTGCTCCATTCTTACAATACTTGGCATAATCTGAAAATAAGTTTTGAAAAATACAACAGATAAATCGCTGAATTGCTTTACAATGACGATTTGCATATATATAGGTAAATTCAGACATTGTTGTGTGTGTACACATGTTATATACACTGAAACTAAATCAACGTTTGGGGCACCATTATCGCAGTTTCTCACTACTGGATATATTTGGTGTAAAAATGTAAAAGTTAAATCATAATCTTCCATTAAGAATCATCATTGTACGCAATATATTATTTTGGTGCCCATTTGAAGAATTGATATACAACTAGCTAATATGAAAGAAAATTTGGAATTAGCATGGTGACTGCATTCAACATAAAGAAAACTTACATAAAATGAATGAAATATTAAATATTGTTTTTGTTTTCCTAGACAGAAAGAATGTATGTCTTTAATGATACATGGTGTCAGAGTTGAGATTTTATATTTAAGCTCTCTGAAGCAACACACGGTGGCTGTAGTAGTTATTTTTAAAATATAACTTTTACATTGCCATGTTAATAAATTATCTAGAGAAAATGAATTAGATGAAGAATTTCACAGAGCACAGGGAAGAGGCCATGAATCTCTTTAGATCTCTTAGACAATCTCTAAAATAAAAAAAATGGAAGAAGTGTATTAAGGTCTTTGAAGTAAAACATGGTGGCAGAATTATATTTTCAATATACCATAAATTTAACATTGGTATTCAAACAATATCTGACAATTATTTAGATGAATAATTACATGATTAGAAAGTACAGAAAAAAAGTTTTCACTTATAACATCACCTGAAAAGAGGAAGAAGTGTGTTTAAGCTCTGTGAAGAGATGAATGTTGACAGGATTATAGTTTCATTTTTATGTACCATAATTTCAACATTGGTATGTCAAACAATATCTAGAGACAATCATTTAGATTAAGAATTCCATGATTAAAGAGCGCAGAGAAAAGAAGATAACACTATAGTATCACCTAGATAAAAAGAGGATGAAGTGTGTTTAAGCTCTCTAAAGTGATACATGTTGAAAGATTGTTTTTTTTTCAGATATAACTTTGACTGGCAATGTCAAAACAGACATCTACAGATAATTATTTATTGAAGACATCCATAATCAGCACAGTGGAAAGTAGATTTCACCTATAATATCTCATAAATAAAAAGAGGATGACGTGTATTTTAGCTATCTGGAGTAATAAACATTGGCAGATTTTTTTCAAGACATGGTTTTGACATTGCTATGTCAAAACAAATCTATAGACATTATTTAGTTGAAGATTTCCACAATCACAGAGCACAAAGAAAAGTAGCTTTCGATAACATCAATAAAAAGAAGAAGTATTTATTTAAGTTTTTGGACTGCATGATGCATGGTTGGAAAATTATATTTTGTAAATATAATCCCAACACTGCATTTATAGACAATTGTTTAGTTCAAAACTTGCACAATCACAGAGCACAGAGGAAAAGTAGCTTTCAGCTATAGCATCGCCTAAATAGAAAGAGTAAGAAATACATTAAGTTTTCTTAACCATTACATGGTGGCAGAAGTACTTTACCATTTTCGCAGTTTCTTCCAATATATCCAGTTCTACACTGGCATGTGTATGATGATGCTGAGTTAATGCACACTCCATTATTTTGGCATGGGTTGCTATTGCATGTATCTGAGGCTGTAATTTAAAAATCTAAATGAGCTTTTTGAAAGTCAGTATCCATCACTGTAAAAGGATTGCTTAAAAACACTTAAAAAAATAGTCAGAATTCCCACTAGGAAGCATTATTTCACAAAAACAAACTGTACAAAATAACATTTTTAGAATTATTAAACCTTGATGATCCAAGTGATACTTAGCAATTTTTGGAAGGTAGCCTTGGTAATGTGAAGATTTGGTGTTTTTCCATCACTCTTCATGATTGGTTTGGTGACTTGCACCATCTTTCATATGGTGTTCAGCTTTCTGATAGTATAAACCTCTGCTGACTGATTTAGTAGTGCTCATTTTATCATGTTGCTTAGCTCATGTCTTTCTTATTCAACCATGAATGACGGACAATATGACAACATCATTCGTGTCATCAAAAATACCAAAGTTAGCAGGGACATAGCAAGTAAGTACTTGTTAACATGGTCCATCATTTATGTGACCAGCACTGCCGAAATTATCAAAATTTAGTACATTAACATGGTTATTATTTGTCATACCAAGGCTATTAAAATTAGTCAAAAAATAAGGATTTTTAATTTGGTTCATCATTTTTATGATGAAGTTGGCCAAAACGTAAGTACTTTTTAATGTGCCTTATTACTTGTTATTTCCAATGCTTTAAAAATTAGCCAAATGTAAGTACTTGCATTTCACAATGAATACTGTATTTTTGGCATAACCTCATTACTTAAAATTGTTTAAAAAAATAGAAAAAGAATGAAAACCCAATTTAAACAATTTTGGTATTACTTTCCATTGAAGTAGCTTTCCCTGAAGGATCCCAAGTAAATGATAGACACAACCATTTCAAAAATGCACAGTTTGCATCAGCATGCTGTAAACAATTTGTTAAAACAATTCCTCACAAATAATAGAAAGCCAAAACATGTTTTTATACATTAAACTTTTGTCATCATCTTCCTGTGAACATTTTTTACAATTCCTCAAAAATAAAAGAATCCCAAAACACTGTAATTGTAGGCATTATAAAAATTACACTTTTGGCATCGCGTTCCTGTGAACCCTGGTCTACATTGACATACATAACTGTTGATGGAATCCAAACATGTACCGCCATTTCTACATGGAAAGCTAGCACATTCATTTGTTTCTATAATGATAAAAATAAGTTAAAACTGCTGGTATACTCAATGTCAGTGGTGATTGTTGAGCTTTGAAGGGGGTGCTTAAAATCAAAGGATGGGTGCTTATACAAACCAGGCATTAAGTAATGTGTTTCAGTTCATTCATTCATTACATCCATTTCAATACAAGAATGGTTGTTATCACTATAGAAATGTAAACAATGAGAAAATCTGCTGAGAGTGAAAAGAAGTCACCCCAACCGAGACTCGAACCCGGGGCACCTGCTTGATTTGCAGATGCCTATAACACTCATCCATTGGGGCCTATGTGGCGAGTTCAATCGGAAAGCAACTCTTCCGACACTCAACATTGTACAATGTTGAAAACACTAGCCCTCTAGTACGCAAGTAAACAGATTAATTTTATACACTTCTCATTGTAGATAAATCAGCTAGGCAGGACCACAAATGATATACAGCCCTAATCCCTAAGATGCATGAGACTGCTTAAAAATGTGATTGGCTTTTACTTCAAAAATAATGAAAATGGTACATACATACTCTTTATATGTAATCTTGAGTAGAAAACAGAGGTTTCTTTGATAATTTCATGTTACTATGCTGTTATTATAGGTAAACTTAAATTTATTGAATGAGTTTCTGAGAAAAATGGGCATTAATTCATTTGTATCTGTAGCCGTCCAACTTTTAACTGACGAACATAAACAATAATTGTTATTTTATCATTCTTTATGCTATATACATTTTATGGTTTTATTTATTTATATGTACATGTGCTGGTTTAATAAGTGTTTTTATTTGAATGTTTTATAGTATGTACTTTATATGTACAGTATTTGAATATTTTATAACTGTTTTATTTATATTGATCGTTTTGTATGTATATTTGTAATCATGACCATAATGAATTGCCCCATGTGGGGTAAATAAAGACATTGAAATTGAAAAATGAATGTGGTTGATCAATTGCAATTTCAGCATCGAGGAAGCAAGAGTACACATTTGAACCTTTGTTGTTACAATATGTAAATATATCATTGACTGTTGCGATAGCCCTTGATGTACCTCTTCCTTGCTACTATGCTGCACATTGTATCTGTATGGATGTAATACCCCTTTTACACTGCAAAACGAAAAACTGGGACGACCCGGCAATGATTGCGGAACGAGTTTTTGTTTACACCGGATTAGTTATTGCGGGATGAATCCCGTTGAACTACAGCGACTCCGTTTACACTGTTCAGCAATCTCAGAGCCGTAGAGAATGTTTACATAATAGTGCCCCCAAACACGTAGTTAAGAGATTTAAAAAAAAAATCAAGTTGTTATTAATGGTACAGTACTTCAAACTTACACAGATTACAGGTAAAATTACATGTTTTTCAATGAAATAGTATACTACAATCATATATATATTATAAAACTAACATACAAAATAAATACTTTTTATATTAAATAAAATGTTGAGTAAAATTTATTGCCTAGTGAAAAAGGATGTTAAACCATTCGTTCCGGAATTGATCGAAGCTGAATGCATTCCGCTTCGATGTTGCGGGACAGTCCCGGGACGATTCACCCCGCAACTGACTTTTTACGCTGTTTACACTGCAAATCGATCCCGCAATTATTCATCACGGGACGCACAATTGCGGGATGATTCCGCAATTGTGTTGGCAGTATAACAGGGGTATTATTCAGGGTCATCAACAATAAAATTCTACTCTTATTTTGTATTTTTGTATGATTAGAAGTATTATACAACAACATGAGAATGGAACATTAGTAATGTATAAAAATTTTTATTATAGATAAACTTAAATTTGTTTAATGAGTTTCTGAGAAAAATGGGCATTAATACAGCAATAGAACAAATTACAAAATTTATACAAAAAAAGAAGAAAATGACACACCTGTTTGACATCGGTCTCCAGTGAAGCCATCCAGACATTGACATGTAAAATCTGTGTCAACACTTACACAAACACCATTGTTTTCACAAGTAACCCCAATACAGGGATCAGTAACTGACAAAAAAAAATATTTTTAATTTACTACTGCTCTTTGATAAATCAAAACCTAAACTTCCAATAAATAAGTTTAGTCATGGCAAAACTACCAAGTTGTCAGACAAGTACTTATTGAAAAATAAACAAATGAATAACAGAAATTGTAAAGAAATACAAAGGGAATTTTTGTATATTTTGTCCAATAATTTTGAACAGTTTTATTTGTTCAATTTTGTTAATAACCCCCCATTTTAAAGGTTGTAGAAAATCTACTTTTGTTTCAACAATAACTCATTTTTCAATTATACTACAACTTGGTGGTTTTGCTGTGAAATTCCTCAAATGTTAAAAATAGAAAGACAATGGAAAAACAGTCATGGTCAATCAGCAAAGAAAAATACAGAAAAGCCTTTGTTGTTAAGGTCCTATTGCAATGTCTTAATGAAAATTCTCTACTAGAAGAACTTTTCATGAAGGGCGTGTATACCTCAATCCCCCAGAGAACTATTTACTTGTGTACACTAGTAAAAAATTACAACACCACAAAAACGACAGCATAAGCGTGTAATTGACTAAACCACAGTAGCAATGACCACCTTTCTAGCATATTTGTTTGTGGTATAAGTGATTATATAAAATTTTGTCAAGTTAGTCAGTTGTGATTAATAAACTTGAAATGAACCTGCCTCAAGTTAAAGAGGGCTTGGGTGATTAATAACAGGACAAGATCGGGTAGTAGGGCAGAAAGCTTTAAATAGAGAAATGTGGTATATACACTTTCTGTGCGTAACAGAGTACACTGTATAAAGTTACTTTTTTTTTTGACAACAAAACCCGAAAATGAAACAAACCAGTGACATTTGAGCCTGTAATCACTGACCTCAATAACCTTTACCTGTTTCACAGGTTGAACATCCAAACCATGCAAAACTTTCAAATGTGAATCATTCAATTGATCTAGACAAACACCTCAATTCTAACAACATTGACCTTTAACCTATGACACTTTGACCTGTGTGTCAATTTATATTTTTGACCTCTTACCTGTTTCACAGGTTGTACCTCCAAAACCTGTAACACATTCACATGTGAATCCATTCACGTCATCTATACAAACACCTCCATTCTGACAAACATTGACAGCACAATCATCAATATCTAAAAAAAGTGAGAAATAAAAAAAATAAATAACTTTGTCAAGTAAAATAAAACTTGACATCAAGTTTTAATTTAAATTGCAATTTTTATTCCATATAGATGCCATTGAGAGAAATTAACCTCAAAGAAATAAAAGAAAAAATAGGTTTATGGAATTAACACATTTACATTATGTTTACAAGTTTTATATCAGAGGGGAGGACAAAAAGGCAGCTGGCATTTAAATTATAAGCAAAAAATGAGTAGGGAAGTCTTCAATGGAGAAAACAAAAAGTTTTAGTATTAACACGTTGACTGCCAGCTACGAGTATACTCGCCAAACGGGTGTTGCTGTGTGCGCCAGTGACGAGTACTGTATACTCGTTAAGAACAGTGTACCTTTATAACGTTGCTCATGACACATACGTACATCGTAAACTTACAGCCTCTTCATGGGTAGTTCAGGGAAGATACACTAATGTTGAAATAACTTCCGTTTGTTTGTTGTGTTTTATTGCAGGCAGTTTAAAAGATTACAAAGTGTGGTGGCACCTTAATGCAGGCGAGTAAACTCGTCACTGATAAAAATCGTATTTCCAGTGCAGGCGAGTTAACTCGCCACTGGCGTAGGCAAGAACATTTTTTTTCCAGTGCCAACAACGAGTTTACTCGTCACCTAATATTTTCCCGCCAAAATTTGACACCCTATTTTGATGGTATGTGACTAAATGAAACCTTAAAAAAGTATATTTGTACATGTTCTGGCAACCTGTTCTGGCACTTGGGAATGAAAAAGGAAAATGGGTCTGGCAGTCAACGTGTTAAAATGGAAATGAGATAATTATTGGTAGGCCTATATATGGAGACAATTGAGGACATGAGATCAAAGAATTTGTAAAAGAACACAAAGGTCATTGGCATACAGAGAAATGGAAAAATTTAAATTCTGAACATCATTGATAAAACATAAAAATCGCATGGGACCAAGTTCACTACGCTGGACCACACCACTTCTAATACGTAACTTGCTTGAATGAATACCTTTATATGTTGTACACTGCGATCAACGGCCGAGTCAATCGGAGATACAAAATAGTGATTAATAGAAAACAAGTTAGATACCTAAATAGAAATAATTTATAGGGAACAGAATAAAAATCATGCCAGGTCAGGTGGAAGTAAAGAAGAACATTAAACTTATCATCAGCAGCCTTATATAAAAGATGAAGAATGTAGTTAGGCAGCGCTATTTATAATGAATAGGTCGTCATTTTAGCTTACACTATATTTTAGCTTACACTATATTTTACAGTGTAATTCAATAATTCTAAATCATCAATGATTTTTGTAATAAACAAAAATAAATATAATACCACCATTTTTGTCTAATAACAATTACATTAACAATGAATAGAAGTCATGACCTTAATATTATTAAGATAAAATACTTATTATTATAGCATAATTAAAGTACATTATTACATTACTTAAATATAGATTTATTGATAATAAAATAATAAATATATTGAGACTTTTACACATACAGAGAATACTGATGTAAGTTTATATATGGATATGCACGACAAATTGTATGAAAATATTCAAATATGTACAACTCTGACTGTACAATAAACATTTCAATGGTTTCAATTAAATCATGTTAAAAGAAAACTAACCCATACAAATGTTTACAGGTGAAACCAGGGAAAGAAAAACAGCCCACAACTACCACCACAAAATGAGTCAACTGGTTGCAAACCAAATATGAAGTCTCACCACAAATCGGGTCTCATGGTTGAAACAAAAATGAGGCATGTCATGGCAAAACCATCAAAGTTGTAAGAAAATTGAAAATTTAGATATTGTTAAAACCATATTACACTTTTTGTAAGCTTTAAAATGAAGGGTCAGTTATCAAAATCGGACATGTAAAACTGAAGTTATTGAAAAAAATATACACAAATTTACTTTGTATTTTTTTATATTTCCTGTTGTTTATTGGCTTATTTCTCAATAACTTCCTGTGTGACAACTTGGTTGTTTTGCCATGACCAGCCTCAAATTTGGTTCACATAAAACTTTAAAGTGTTTCTAATACGACTTCCTTTAATCATGTTAATTAAAAAGCATTCACAAAAAAAAAACAAGATCATGATAATAATATGCCTTGACATGATTTTGAATGGGTTAATGGGCAGAAGAGCTGAGGTTAAATATTCAATGGACAGCAGTCACTGGGGGGAAAATATAAACAACCTATATACTATGCCATTGTTGATTGAACTTATTTTTATTAATTAAACTTCTCAAGATCCTGATAATTATCATGCTCTAAAAGAACATGTTAGGATGAATACGCTGAAGAAGATCATGATAATAGATTCCTGGTGGGTTCATATAAAACATCAAAATAATGAATATCGTGTTAAAAATGAACTAAGCTGTATATTCTAATAAAAGCTCTAATCTGAATTTTAAATTTAAATGACTACAGTATATACAAATATTTGGATAATTGAAAATTTATTGTGCTTTTTGCAGAAATCACTTGCAATAAAGTAAACTAAAAATAAACAGAAAACTTTCAATCCCAAAAGAATCTGAATAAAAACACCTTTATGCACGAAAAGTCAGTAAAAAAGCACATTATAATGACATTTAAGTACCACAGCACTCACAATAAATTTAAATAAAACTTCTTAAAAATTAGACTTCAAACCCATTTTGGTGATTATTTCAATTTTATCTCACCTATGTGACTCATTTTGTGATAAGACCTGTGGGACATCAAAAACTAATAGAAGGGTAAACCCAAGAACAACTTCCCATGTCAACTACACAATAGCAAATCGATGGGTCATATTCATAAACATTTTGTTCTGTTTAGAAGAATCTATAAAACTGTTTTTTCAGACAAACAAAATAATTTAAAATTGCTGTAATTTACATACAAATTATTATATTCAATTAGTTAATTTTATATAAATGTTTAATTTGCAAAAGACAATTAGTTCACTTAAAAAAGCATGTGAACCACAATAATGATATGCACTTACATTTCAGGCCACATTCATCTAACTTTGGTATTCATATATCTAGTTTGGTAAATGAATGTATACTTATACTTTAAATGGGAGACACTTTTAACATAAATTTCAAATAGGCACAGCATGTTCAAAATAGTGGGATATTAATAAAAACATTCTGGGCCTTGTCATTCAAAACAAATCTGCTTGCAAAATAACTTTGAGACCATGAATCACTCACCCCTCTGCCTTTCTTCTGTACCACTACCTAACTTTTGCTTGGACAAATTTATGAGCAAAAATGTCTATAACAAATTCCCCTGGCATTTTTTCCTTTTTTTTTTTTACAAAACTTTCCCCCACTAGTCTTCCCACCACCTGGTCACATTGTTTAAACTTTGCACCATTATGGTTATAATCTCTTGTGCCTAATAGCATACATTGCAAACAAAATATTTATTACAATATTTAATAAATGGGAAGTACAATTAGATTGCATTCTTACATATGCAATTACAAAAAAAAATTGCATAATTTAAATCAAACCATATCAATATATAAATAAATAGGTACATCTTGACACATAAAGTCCAGTTTGCTTTGCGGGATGTTCAAGGATGTTACCACTGTATATCTTATCTTTGTTCATACGGTTGATTCCGTCGGGCTAACCGGTGGTGGTTCAACACTGTTCATGTAATCATGTTCCGATAAATAACCATCACTAGTGGCCTGCGAAACACTACTTGCTCTTTTAGGAGCCATTATATTGTCCATATGTCCAGAAGAGGAGTTATTCAAATTCTCATAATCAACCTGACCATTCAGAAGAGGTTGGCTGCTAGCAAATTTTGCATTATTTACAGGTGGGTATTTTAAGGGTGAGTGCTGTACAGGTGTACTCATCTGCCTGTTCATAACACCTGGGGTTTTTCTAGGTGGGACTTTTTGTAGCAATGCATGATATTCCATGTTATCCACTCCAATCAGTGTCGGACCGTTCCTTAATGGCATGTAATCCTCAGGACCTGATGTGCTACCTCCTGTATTTGGGGTGTTCTCGTAATTTTCTTCATCTGAAAGAAAAATGTGTATATTTAATAGATCGCATTGAAAATTCAGTTGTATTCAAATATTACCAAAGATACACTAAACAAACTTGATAATTGTGTTTAAAATGTCTTGTCACTGAAAAATGACTTTAAAAAATCAGCAACATTAATTTTGAAATTTAACTGTCCATTTTAGCAACATAAAAGCTAAGGATTTGGGAATAGAAATGAACTTGTTTATATTAACGGTTTAATAAGATGATCAAAATCAAAGAGGCTTCCAGTTTTTGGGCATTTTTTGGCCAATTTCCAAAAATTAGGGTAGATAGTTTTTGAATACCCCATAGTGTCATGATTATAATCTATATCTTGACAATATGCAATTTTTTTCAAAATCAAATTTCAAGTGACAATATATCTTTATCTATGCAAACAAAAATAATAATATGATAGTAAAAAATCTAGTTTTACTAACTATTAATTACTAAATTAAAAAAAAAAACAACAGGATCTGTTAGTGTCTATCCTACAATAGGTATACATCCCCATTAGATATAGTGTGATAAGCCATGTGAGGTGGTAAATTCAAAATTATCCTATATTTCTTTGAAAATTTAAGGTAAAATCGATAAAACTCACTAATGAGAATGTACACGAAATGTAATATTATCCAGACAAACTAAAAAACCATAAAAATTAAAATAATATCATAAAATATTATAACTCAAACAAAATGTTTTTTTTTTGTATAAAATTAGTATGCAAATTAAACTAAAAAATGTTAAATCCGTTTTCAAGATCTGGAATACAAGCAAATTATTTTAAAAAATAGGGATAAGAATATTGCAAATATAAAATTATAATAAAATTAGAAAAACTTAACAATAATAAAAATCATAAATAAATAATTTAATTGTTTATACAAATCATCGTGCAGCATTCATGCAAACAAAAATAATATGTTAATGAAAATGAAATTCATTTAATCAAATATTAATTAGACTATACAATTGGAAAAAAAAAATTGCAGATGTATTTGAGTATGTTTAGAGGGTGTTGTTGTAACAATAGAGGATGCTACAACATTGACCACTGACATTAGGTTAAGAGCATTTAACAATTACATATGCACAGAGTGGGGAGGGATGGTGTGTTGAAATGCATACAAATGCATACAGGGGTGGGGGTGGTCTAGGATTAGTTTTATGTATGCATTTTGTACGCTGGTGATCTAAAAAATTGTCTTAAAAAACAATAAAATTAAGTATGTACACGGATAGAGCGTTTCCAAGCCAAAAGTACAAATAGCAACAATGGTGAGAGGGTGGTAAAATTTGGACAAAAAATGCATATGTAATTTTTGAATGCCCCTTACACTAAAATTAAGTTTCTTTTTATTTGTCACTTTTAGAAAACCAACATTAGAAACAAAAAGGTTTTATTTTATACACTTATGAAATTACAAATTAAACAATGTGCTTTGTTACACAAAGACTTAAACGAAAAGCTGAAAAATAAAAACATTTATATGTAGAAATAAAATAAAAATACAGAACCATATAAATTAAATATTGAAATATCACACAAATTGTACAAAATAAAAATTCACAAAAATATAAGCTATTAAGATTGAAAAAAAATACAACATAGATAATCATATAAAAAATAAAATAATAATAATAATTAACAGTTTTTATTGATAATAATGTGTTATATAATATTTTTATCTTTTGAATATGTGTTTCAAAATTAAGTAATATCTCTCATTTTGGATTTATCATAAATATTTTTTGTAAAATTTGTAATATTTTTAATTTTATTATTATTAAATTAGAACTTTAATTATTTCAGTCAGGATCATTAAGAGAAATCAATGTTTGTAAAAATCTAAGCGTTCACCATGTAAAATATTCCTTATTTAATTTGTTGTTAAATTTTGTATGATTTTGTGTAATACTTTTAATTATGTTACATTTATTTATTAGCACTGTAATTACTTTAGTGTAGATTATATGGAAGTTCAATATTTGTTCTAAAGTTTTAACCAGTTTACATTCTTGTATATTTAACTTAATTCCACATAAATTGGCAAAAAAAAAGTTATCTCGATCTTCCTTACCATTTGACATTTATATGCCAAGTGGATTATTTTTACAAGTTTATGAAGGCAGATAAATAAACTTTAAAAAAAACAGTAAACACAACAAATTAAATATAAAAGTAATCAGGGTAAAGAACTACATAAATAGTGGGTTAAATATTATCGACATATAAATTAGAAAAATTTAAATAAAAGAAAGAAATAATAGTGGATTAATTATAATTACCCTCTTGTGATTTTTTTTTTATTTGGGGAAAAAACCCTCATAATTTTACTGCAAAGCATATGGAGACTTATCAAATGTGTTATATTAAGTCTATTATTAAACACCAAGGTGTTAAAGCATACTGATTTTGATATATCCCCACACAATAGAATGTTTTGAACCCACAAGGGAAATACAACACGAGTGATCATTGATTAAATAACACATGAGATCATCATTGTATTTGGTACATAACTTTTTTCATATCAACATTAAAGGTTGAAAGACTAGACTTAATTTTTTTAAGAGCAATTATAACTCTCAATATTACATAAAATGTTGCCTATTTCCTTGTGATTTATGGAGATTGTTTTTATGTTATCAGAGAAAATAAGTGACTTCTTTGGTTTAAAATTGTGACATGATCTGGTTACTGATGAGGACTTACTCCATACTGCTTCTTGGGTTCAAACTTTTGTTAATTTCACTTTTTTGTGTAGTGCTAGTTAAGTTTCTCAACAAGTCATTTTTTTTTTTTGGTATCCCTGGACCAATATTAAAGTGTATACTACTGTTAACAATAGAGAGTGCCAAACAAATGACCTAAAATTATTTAGTAAAAAATACTACAAAACAAAACAATTTACAATTCATAAACTTTTGAAATTAGAAATTAAACAAGAAAGTGTTATGGTAGTGTACACAATGATAAACATAAACCTGTAAAATTTAAAACTGAAAGGTACAATTATAAAGCTACAGATGCTACTAAGTAAATTAAATATCAAAATACCACACAAATTCAACAAAATAAACATTCACAATAACAGAAGTTATAAAAACTGAAAAAAAACAACATGAATCATATTGAAAAAGGGAATAAAAATTAACTGTCTTCAAAAATTAATAAGCAAAAGTAAAACATACACAGATTCAAAAACAGAACTAATGAACAAAATAAACAAAGCAACTGGAAAAATCAATGTTAGATAAAAAGAAAATTGCAAAAATAAAAAATTAGGCCAAGCATGATGATCGTGAAGCTGGAGCTTACCGTCAACCATTTCAACTTCCTCTCTTATTAGTGGTTGATACCTGTTTTCGTGGCAAAGAGGTTGATAATCGGAAGAGGGATGATAATCTAGTGGAAATAATGAGGTGCCATTCAATGTTAGTTAACCTTTCACCAAGAAATTCTTTGCTAAAATGTTGTGTAAAGTTGTTATACCATATATTCTCACTTTAAATCAAGGTTTAAGCTAAGCTACTGTAGGTGGAAAAAAAAGGTCTACAAAAATAATCACTATACTTCCCCGCACTCACTAAAATTTTGCAATATTAATTAAGGCTAGTCATGGCAAAACCACCAAGTTGTCACAAAGGAAGTTATTGAGAAATAAGCAAATATGGTAAACGACAGGAAATTTATTACAAATACATAGCAAATTTGTGTATATTTTGTCCAATAACTTCAGTTATAGATGTCCGATTTTGATAATTAACCCCTCATTTTAAAGCTTGTGAAAAGTGTAATATAGTTTTAACAATAACTCAATTTTCAATTTTCCTACAACTTGGTGGTTTTGCCGCGTCATGCCTCAATTAATTAAATTAAATTATCAAAACTGTTCTTAATTATGTCTTCTTATACACCTCTTGTTTTATTTTGAGAACATAGTGTAGCAAAATGGTGTAAACATTAATCCAAAGTTACTAATTATTATTAAATAATGAGTATGACCAATTAGAACAAAATTCATATAGCACAGGCACCATAATGATCTGTGCTACCTCCTTAAACAACACAAATAATAATTTTTAAAAAATGCCCAATTATAAATTTAAAAGAAATGCTTAAAATACAGGTATTTTTCCAGCTGTAAAAAGCACTGATGCTTTCTGAGTGTTGACGATGACATAATCTTGTTTCTTCGAGTATACATTATACTTTATCCAAATGTTTACCAATGAAAAGCAACAGTTACTATGACCTAGAAACTCAATATTATGCCACTGCAAATTTTTTCAAAAGGAACTGTATGCTTTATATGTGTTTATCAATGGACTAGTATACATGATATATACATTATTGTCTATTGTATTGTCATGCGCAGAGGCTTGGTCAGCATATATTTTTACTTTACTGTCTTTATACGGATGACTATCCAATCTCATAAACATCATGATAATGTTAGTAATATTAAACTTCTTCTTACTTCTATCGTCTGCATAGGAACTAGTCTAGTTGCCTCATTAAAATTCAAATCAAAAGTTAAAAATTACGATTAGTTTACGTAAAAGGAAGGATCATTGATTGCTGATCTAGTTTGACACATACGTTAATATGTGAGTACATAACTATCACAAACTAACCTACAGCTTACATTACACTGTGTTTACTATTGTCATTTTTAAAAAAAAAATGACAAAACTATGAGCTAAAAGAACATTAAAAAGTAAAATTGTTATTTTCTAGACAGTATTAAGAATTAGAAACAGGGACACTTTTAATGATAAGAATGACAATCAGAAGTAAACAACAACGATACTAAGTGCCATGCCTTCACGCCATAGTCCAAGTCACAAGGCATGACATCTGTAAACATTATTAGGGGTTTTGTTAATTTTCACATAATAATAATAATTAGTGCTTGATAGAGCGCATTCTGCAAGCCTCAATGCGCTTTACAATAGAAATAAAAAATCAGAAAAACTTTTAAAAAATGTAAATTAAAAAGGTGAGTTTTTAAAAGCTTAAGAAGGCAACAAATATTTCCAATCAGAAAACTTTGAAAATGATTTACGGAGTCCACCCATTTTCCCCCATATTCACAGGTTGATAAAATCTGCCGACAGACGGCATTTTATACTGGTTACTAAATATTAACAAAACTGCTGATTGTTTTTGAGTATGCTACTCGAGATAATCTGGGAGAACAAACAATTGCTGTCTTAGGGGCCATTTGTAAAATGTTGTCAGCATGATTAGCATTGTTAAACTTAAATTAGAAATGACAAAGAACAGCAAAAATTAAAAAAATACTCAAAGGCGAAGGAGTATAACAACATGCTTATTTAAGAAAATAGCCAAAACTTCATCATCATCATTGAGTAAATGTTAAATAAAAAGGGATACAAAGAAAAGCAGGGATCAGATAATAATCTGACGCAGGCAATAGATGACATGCTATTAACTCTATAACTATTCTAATATCTTCATAAAAATAGTCTTTAGTCATAGTCTTTGACATTCAACTTCATGAAGCTCAAAACTGTTAGAACCTCTTCACTACAATCCAATGCTGACATCAAGATTAAGGAATTAGATTCAAATCATGCAGTCTGGTGCCGACGTCCATGAAGATTAAGAACAGATATGAGACCTTTAATCTTTAGTCTTGCAAAATATGAAAGAATTTTAGTAGTCGGTGTTAACTACAGCAGAGATGTAATAAAGAATAAACAAAAATGAAAAATTGAAGTCGCGAATTAATATGGCATATAATCAAAACAGGAATTACAAGGAAAATGAGGATGATGTTGAATTTAAGGATTCAAATTTGAAAATCTTTAATGTGAAATAGATGAACTGGTATCATATCAACATACTTTTATCATTCTCATCCTGGACAATTGGTGAGACATTTGTGATGATCTCTTGTGGAGAGACTTCCGGTTGACCAGCCGGTGCTTCTTTGTCCGGTGCTTCCATTTCTAAGGGTTTAGGGTTATATAATTCTGGCATTCTACGGGCTGTTAATTTAGACATGGCTGCTTTAATTTCTGTAAAAAATAGCAAATCTTGTTATATTTAATCAATAAATTTAACTAAACCTTTAAGGTTATGAGGCGTGGATCAAGTTGAAGCGATGTACAACCAAGAAAAAATGGAGAGGATGGTATGGAAACAGATGAAAACCATGGAAAACTAGACAAAGAAAGACATGTTTGAACAGTTGAAATAGATGAAACCGCCGAGCACCACCTTATGATATCAACACAGAAAGTAATTCAACACAAAACAAATGTATTTCACAGATGAACTGGAATCGACGTTTCACTACACTAAACAAAATGTAGATTTTAAATTTGTGTATTTGTGAAAAACGACAGCAAACAATGAGGATCCTAAGCATGATTAAGCAAAAAAAAACTTATCGTGCAAAAATAGAAAAAAATAATAATAGCTGGTAAATCTGCTTTGAAGTCATGAAAAATAATAATGCACAATGAAATCAACACACATTTCTTGTAAAATCAACTTTCAGACTATAAATGAATAGTTTCAGTTTTTGGGGTGTTTTTTTTTTTGCCTGCAACACATTATTTCAATAACTGAAAACTCATCCATCTAAAGAGAAGGCAATGTACCTAAAAAGTAATTCTCCAAAAAATGCTTTGCACTGAAAGATTTCCTAGGTTTTTTAAAGTTCACACACGCCATTTGTATACACTGGGCTTATGGCTTAATCCTTTTCCAAGAAGACGTGTTGCACCAGCAGATCCAGGTGCAAACGGACCTCAAAACCTGTGCAGCAGTTTTTGCTCTGGCAATTCCACTGCCTTAACTTCTTGGCCAAATAACTCCCACAAGGCCTTTATAAAAGAATTATGGTTAGCTAAAAAGTTCAAAGTGGAAAATATAAATTGTTTTCAAAAGAAAATTAACACTTTAAGTACCAAATGTTTGACTCAATGGAATTTGAATTCTGAAATAAAAATACTGATTGTGTTTTATAAAGTAAAATCTTAATAACATGAACTCTGAAAAAAACACAAATGAATAAATAAATTACTAATACAAGTATGACCGACAGTTGGAATAAAAATATAGAAGTTGTACAATATTATTTACTCATTTCATGCAGTAGGAATAACCATGTATTAAAGCAATGGTTGGTGAAACAAATGTACACATCATAACCTTTTAATTTACTAGATATAAACTTTTTACAGCAAATAATGAACTCAATATTATATGATTCAATTGTAAAATATCGAATACGAGTTAGTATCATTCACTATTAGTGTACCATCTTGGAGAATGAGACTGGCCAAGTTACATTTTCCTTTCAAGGAGTGATCAGATTGGAAATATATGTAGCAGAGCCGAGCCAAATGAGACATACAGTAAGTCAGAAAATTGAAAATTGAGGTTTATATAGATTATAAAACTACACATTATTATCTTTAACATGCAAAAAAAATCAGTTTCATACAATGTTTCCTTGCAAAGTTATGAACAATCGAAGTTCAAACATTCAAGATGTAAGTTTTGAGAAAATTGCATTTGAAAATCGTTTATCCGTATACATTGACTAAGCAAGGTCATTTTAAATTGCATTTTTAAAACATTTTTGATCATATATCTAAAAAAATTTATAATTTAATATGAAGTTGATTGCATGAACTGTATATTTTTGAAATAAAATCTGAAAAAATTGACCATTTTAAATTTCTGCCTATTGTGGAAAGCTAGCATTTCGTGATGCTCAGTTTTGGATAATTTGTTTAGTTAGATGGCCATATAACTGAGAACACCTGTGAGTTATGTACTAGCAGGTCTGTGCACCTTAAATTGCTGGTAAACGGAATGCAGTTGTATGGGTTTGATTTTCTTGGTAGTATATGTTTACGGTAATTCTGTTGTAAGCTTCATGTTGCTACTTTTCTCATTGTTAAGCGCATTGAGGCTATGCATAATGCGCTATAAAAGCCTAAATAATTATTATTAATTATTGTTATAATTATAATTAAATAATTATAATTATAATTATTATCATTATCATTATCATTATTATTTTTATTATTTACGACTTATGTCTCATTTGGCTTGGTCCTGCCACATATTGGCATGTCAGTACAGGTAAGTATCACACTCACAGACTACCTGTACCACAGTTGGTTTGTATAATCTTTGAGAATGATTTGCACATTTTAGCTGTTTCCCTTCAGGTTATGGCACTACAGATGTAATTCATCAATTCTAACAAACTTCTTGACTCTTCTGTAATATCTAGTGTTGTCAACTGCTTAGCAACACTGGCAAACAGTCTTGTGAGGTCATGTCTAGCTATGTACACATCTAAAACAATGTTTACCTTTCCATATGCATCTATAACTTTCAGTATCAAGACTTTCGCATAATGTTAAAATCTTATGATAAAACTTCTGCACACAAGAATTCAAACTAGAATCACATTGCAATCGGTAGTGGTGTAATTGATAGCAATTGATTTATAACCTAAAACTTGTTTTCATCCAATTGCAAACATCTACCACATTCAGATGCAATTTACTTTATAAAAGCATAATGGACTAACCGTGTACAAGAATAGAGGGGGACCAACTTATTTTGACTGCGACCATGAACCAGTACCTGTGGAATCCGTTGCAATTATTTGCAAATTTGTCCACAATAATACTAAATTAGTAATTGTGAGGAATCAGAATTTTTACTTGTGATGGCACAATGCAATAATAGCGATATTTATTACAAACGATTATTTATTGAAATTTCTTGCATTTTAGATTGCAAATGTTTGTTGCAACTGTTATAAAAGATTGCAATGGGGTGCTGGTCTGAAGATGGTGCAGAGTACACACTAGTGTGCAGAGAACATCTATTACGACTTCGGAATATTTGTTGACCATGCAGATCAAAAAATTTGTAAGGTACTAAAATACTTTTACATTGAAAATTTCCAACACTATACTTACTTCTTCCGTTGCTTCTCTGACTGACGTTGCTTCTCTGTCTTTGTAAGTGAGTCGCCACCGTAGGATCTTGTGAGTACCTGCTAAGACTGGCAGTGGAAGTTCTGGGAAATCCTTTATGCTTATAACTGACTGATGCTGAAGGTGTTCCAGTGAAGGTTACTGTGTCATTTAAGTAGTCCCGATTCTGATAAAATAATAATTGTTAATAATAAATAAAGTAATGGATTAATAAAAAAATTCTAATGTTAGTTTAAAACATCATGTTGAAAGACTTCTTTGGAACAATCTTCTTAGTTTAATGCTTCATCCTTTAGTATACCATATGCTATAACGTTTTACTTATAATATGGAATTCTGTATTAATTTGCTTTTTGTCTACTCTTGATAACAACAAATATTACAATTACATATAACAACGTATTAATATCATTGTTCAATATGAATTTAGCATTGTAAACAAACATGTGTATAGTAAAAAAATCAAATCTAAATGATTTTATTAAGTGAAAATGAACTTACCTCATCAAAAACCGGATCTACCTCTGGGAAACGGTAAGCCGGGTCTGTTGTGCACACACTGGGTTGGAGGTAGTCGTCAGCATCCATGAAGAGTTCAGGGTCTGCCTCTCCACCTTCGCTTAGTAAACTCTTGTAAAAATCATTTTTACTTGTCATTGGAAGAGTCTGTGATCCATCATTCTAAGAAAAATAAAAATACAATATGTTACCACAAAGTTCATGGTAGGAAAATCAACAATGTTCTTTGTATTTAAGCCACATAAGACATTAAGCATGTTTCCTGTCAATTGTTATTAATTGAAGATGAAGATTTTCTCAACATAAACAGGAGTCACTTTCGAAATAAATCCTGACGTCAAAAAATTTAACGATTTGAATGATTACAGTTAAAATGAGTTCAATTCTCAATTTTGTTGCCAATCGTGGAGTGCTTGCAAGGTAACATTGACTGTGGTTGGAAATAAAACACGCATTTTGTTCATTTTTTTGACATTTTTTAAAGTTGCAATTTGTTTCAGAACATAAAATATACAATCATCTAACTAAAGCATATACACTTTCAGAAAGTGATTCACATTTCTTTTATGCCAATTTAAATTCATTGTGAAGGCATACGAATTTCATTGTGTACAGCGTAGTAAAAAGTGGATATTTAGCAGTCCAGCTTGGTTTGAATTTTACAGGTAATTTTTTAGCATTTCTATAATGATTTAAAACACCATTCCAGAATGGAGTTTTTGGAATAACAGGAAACGGGCTTTAGAAATGCATAACCCTTACAGACGACATGTTCAGAATCAAATAATGGAGTTTACCTGTATGACAAGGTATCGTGACGGGTCTTTGGCCATTCTGTCTAACTCATCTGAAAGCTGCTTGAATGTAGGTCTGCTCTCAGGATCAAGGAGCCAGCCTAGAAACACAATCAAAATCATCCTTATTGTTTAATCAAAAAAAAAATTGTAACACCACATTGACTCAGATATAGGCCCAACTCACATGATTATGAAATCAGTCTGTTACAGAACCAGACATGAGGATTTTATATATAGTCTACAAAAAAAATATAATTAACAAAAACAACATCCAACTTTATTTTCATGGCGAAGGAAAAGAAACATAATTTGTCAACCAGAAATAACAGTTAATGTTACTTACATTTCACCATAAGCATATAAACATCAATTGTACAAATTGGTGGTTGCAGCAATCGTTCACCTCTTTCCAAAATCTCTGGCATGTCCCGTGCTCTCACACGCTCGTACGGCTTCTGACCAAATGTCATGAGCTCCCAAAGTGTAACACCTAAAATATAAAACAGCATCATAATAAGATTCCACTCAAACTTTAATGTATTTCCGTAGTCAATCTATTGTTTAATACTTTGAATTTTGCAGATACGTCATTTTACATGTCATTTCAGATCCACACAAAGCAGGCCGTAGAACATGTTGGTGTTGCAAAAAGAACTTCAAAAGCATCCAGCGTCACCAGTTTTGAACGAACATCCTGGTTTAAACATGTGTACACATAAACTAGATATGATTTCCAACAAGCATTTTTTAAACTACACACAAAGGTTCCCCCTGACACAAATAACAGAACATTATTGAATTAAATTGGCCACTGTGTACATAGAAGACTGAGAATGAAGACATTTATAAACAAAGAGTAGTAACTTAAACACAATATATTGTTTTACGGGAAACCAATTGACAGTAAGGTGTCCACACAGCAAGATGAGCAGCAATATTTAGCTGAAGTTGAAGTTTTGGTAAAATAAGATGTGGAGTTGACTCCAAATTATATATTATTATCAGCTTTCTAAACAATACATGACCTTCTGAGTTAGACTTCTGTACAGTCGCTCAAAGGGAGTTTTCGAACAGGCACTTATGTATTAGCATTTATGCTACATCGGCACACGCTGTGAGTGCGTCTATTAGCGTTTATGTTATGGTGGCAGCGAAAGGGTTAAAATGTGGAGTTGGACTACAAACTATATTACATTACTTACCAAAACTCCAGACATCACTCTTGTGAGTAAATTTCCTTGTCATGATACACTCCAGTGCCAACCATTTAATCGGCATCTGCAAACAAAAGTTTTGGGCAAAATTTTAAATGCAGTTGATAAAGAGAAAGAGAGAATATTGTGAACAACTGCTCACACTGAAGAAAAACTTCATAACATGTAAGCTTTATGATCCAGAAAAACTATTTAAAAATATCAAGAAGTTTCTTTATGGAGGTGTGTGGAGAAGCATGTATTGAAACTTTAAAATGAGAGGTTTAGGTTTCAAGTTTAGCACTGTTTCTGCACATGATATACAAGGGCACATAGTCGTTGGTTACTAGATTTAGACTGTTCACAAAAGCAAAGTAAATACAGATACTTCGGCCTTATTGCTTAGGATCCACCCAAAAAATGGGGGGAGGGGGGGGCGATGGGTGCGTACGCCC
>JAOTQE010113555.1:0-13054 GCA_025631205.1 Nesometra sesokonis
AAAAGCCCCCACTACAGCCCGATCAACACCCAGATTCGGATTCTACGCCCCAAAATACCCCAGAAAAGATGGGTTTGGTAAATTCTACAGAAAACTTACACCTTCCTCAAAAATCCACCAGTCTATTTTATACTGGTAATTCCTTCAAAATGATAAACATACTAATTAATTGATTATTTAAAATTTATTTCCTATAATTATGAAATATTTAAAATAGATGTCGAGATTCATTAAAATGTATCAACTTCAAACCAGGGAGGAAATTAGAAAATAAATCAGTTGCAATCTTTGCAGGAAAATATTAATTAATTACTTTCAAAATTATTTTAAGCAAGATTCAAGACTATATTTAAATAGATGGATCTTTAATAACTTCCCAAAACAAACTCTGATAATTGCAAACGAGTATTCTAAAATGAAAAAAAAAGGTGTAACCTAATTTTGGAATTATTTTAATCATGATGAATCAATGTGGCATTAAAGTCAGTTGCTAAATCAGTGGTGTCATTGTGGTGAACCATGAAGACTCACTGGTCCCTTGTTCAAAACTACATCGTCACTCTCCTTGTTCTTCGGCTAGAGGGTCAAACTGTAAGTTAATACCACACCATCTTTCAGATGAGATGTTAAGCTGTTGGTCCCATGTTGAACATGGCTCATGTACATGTTAAAGAAGACAGTACACTCTTCAGAAAAAGATTACGAAATTGTCTCCCAATGTATTGCTAAATCACCACCAAAAAGGACCCTATTGGAAACCAGTCATCAAACTTAATGGGTTAAATTTGGTGTATCACACTGAAATATTCCAAACCTAACCAATGACAAGTACTATGTTTTGGCTAAATTCAGTAACTTTGGTCAATCAAGTGATGCCATGCTGTTATCCACCATTTATCATGGTTTGGTGATCAGCACCATCTATCACATGGTTCCTGTTATTCCTTTTCTTAATGACCACATGTACTACGACATGATAAAAGGAGACAGACTACTCAATGGGAAAGAACAGTAAAAAGCTAAACAGCGTAAGAAAGATGTCATTATCACAGAACCATGACGCATGATGGAAAAAAATAACACAGTGTCATTTGCGTGACTAAAGTTACCAAATTTTTCAAGAGTAAAATAATTCTAAAATAACAGTGTTAAATAAAATAGGATATATGGAATCACTCATCATCTCACAGTTGTGATTTTTCAGGGTCACTGAATACCCCCCAAATATGTTGTATATACCCAAACATGAAAAAAAAAATGATTTGATGATAGATTTATGCGTGATCAGCAGTTTTAATTCTGCTTGAGCTTAGACAGATGGATATCACCAGTCACGAATGGTTTACGCAAAAAAATGTTTGTGTAAATTTTATTTACCGGCCAAAATGTTCATTTTATTCATGCTGCCGTTGATATCAAACCATATGAACCTAACTCAATTAGACGTTAGACTTCCGATTCACTAATATGCCGTCTTCATAAATAAGTCGGTCGATAAGCTTTGGGGAAGTCCAGGAGAAAATCATGGAAGTTCATGGAAAGGAAATTACAATTAGACGGATGTGAATTGAAAAATTTAAATTAATGTATGAAGGGCCAAGGATATTTAAGTACTCTAGTATTGAAATGATAACATCTTGTATACAAGAGATATGTCATCTTAATAATGCATACTCCAAACAATGAGATACATGCCATCGTGACAGGATTCAATATTTCAACATAAATTATGTCATCATCAGGAATCAAAGTTTGTCCATAAAATTCCAGCTTTTAAGCACCAATGCCAAAGGTAATAAAAAAAGCTGGAATTTTAAGGACAAATTTTCATTCCTGATGATGACATAATTTATGTCGAAATATTGAATCCTGTCACGATGGCATGTATCTCATTGCCTGGATATGCATTATACTTTCTTACTTGAAGTTGATTAGTGGACCTTTCGGATATGTCATCTTATCATCAAAAATTTGAAATAATTGGGATTTTGTAAATGACTTCTACAATTTTACTAATGGAAACAACATCAAAGGTTTTAAAAAGTTGTTTTGATCTATATGTTTCATTTTTCATTAGTCATTATTCTTTATTCAAAATTTTGATTTGATTTGAAGTGGACTTATTTCCAGTGGGGTCCTTCTGGTGGTGAATTGGGCAGTACACCGGGAGACAATTCCCTACTCTTTTTCGAAGAGTGCACTGCGTTCTTTAACGTGCACATGAGCCATTCTGTACACGGGACCAACGGCTTAAGGTCTCATCCGAAAGACGGTGCGCTAGTAACTTGTATTTCGACCCTCCAGCCGAAACACAAGGAGAGTGGCGTGGTGTTGAATTGAACCATGAGTGAGTCACGGTTCAGCGCAGAGCACAGTGATTTCCACCAGCTAAACCAACTGAGCTAAATGCCACTCTCACAATTTAATTGAATTCTTTTTTCCTTTATATAATTAGCATGTTTATCCATTTTTGTATCATTACTTACCAGTGTATATTTCATGCAGGATTTAAATCAATTTTATTACCAAATCATACCTATTAAAAAAGCATGCAAATTAAGAATTTGAGAACAGTATACAGTATTTTAAAATGTGTTGATTATGTTTTTACATTGTAAATTATAAAGGGCACCATGCTTTAATAGCGGTATTTTTGTTAAATATGTCTCTTCTAATTTAGGTTTCAAAGGTCATAACTTATTTATAATAAGCTGTTTTAGATATTTTTTAAATAATTTTGTTATTTTCTAACAAGGTATGAATTTTTTTTTAATACAATGCAAGAGATAGTTCATTATTAATACTATTTTCCCATCTAATTCCAGCTGGAGAAGATTACAACGGCATCAGCACCAACCTCGACTTTGCACCTGGCATCACCATGCAGACAGTAAAGATTAACATTCTGGATGATATTGGGCAACCCGTGCTGGAAGGAATCGAGACATTTAGACTGGTCCTACGTATGCCAATGAACGCTGTTCTAGGAGACCCAAGTGCTGCCACTATTGTCATCAATGATACTGTCTCAGATCGTAAGTATAGTGGTACCTGTAAATAAAGTTGTGATAAATAGTAATAATAATTATGATGATAATGATAGTAATGCCTAAAAAATGTGTGTTGCTCAAGCCTGACCAACCCAACATAATAAAATCAGGGTTTGAGTTTTATTTTCATATCCCCTAACTTTTTTAATTATGTACATAATATTATCCTGAAAATGGTAAGAATACAGTGATTAAGCTGGAAGAAATTTAATTTAACTACTTTGGAATTTAAAAATTTATCTTTGGCATAGTGTTTGGCTATTTGGATAGTGGCAGCTTAAACCATGAAGAATTTATAAAGTTTCCTGAAAATTGTTAGAAATAAATAAACTATTCCAAAAATAGATCAGTAATTGAAATGAATCAAAGTACAAAACAAGTAAATGGAGCCCATTAATAAAAAATTCCGACTGGGATCAACTTTCAAATAGGAACTTGTGTTTTGGGCAACACACCTACTTTTAACGCCTAAAATATTAACGGTAGCAGTATACATGGTATAATTATTTTGGGTATAAAATAAATTATTGTAATATCAATTTTCCATTATAGTTCCAAAGGTCGCATTCCGCGACAGTTCCTACACTGTCAATGAAAATGATGGTACTGCAACTGCCATTGTAGTCAGAACTGGTGACATCACTCAACCAAGCTCCGTACGCTGCTATTCCCGACAAGGGTCAGCACAGGTCATGATGGACTATGATGAGAGACCAAACACAGCCGTGTCGGTCATCAACTTCGAGGCCGGTAAGATCTATTGATTCTTTACAAACGTGGATACATTGAATTAGCTGACTGTGAAATTTAGAGGAAAGAGTCGTCCTTTAGGAATTCAAATTTTTCTTTTATGGCTTTTTCTTTAGTTTCTTTTATGAGTTGATTGACATTCATTTTGAGGCTATTCCATGTGGAATTTCTCATCATGATCTTGCAATTTCTATTCTTTCTATCAGATTTAATTTAGGATTATTTCCCTGAGTTATCCACCACATTGTTCACACATTTCTACTTAATTATATAATAAATCATGAATTTAAACCTAAAATTAAATTATTTCACTTAATGAAACATATTTACCAGTTTAATTGAGATGTTGGGTGGTATAAACTGATAAATTCCCACTGATAATAATTAGTTTATTTATTCCCATTAATTATTCTTCACAAAGGTGATGACATTGGACAATTCTTTTAACTCAATCATTCTTCAGACACTTCTTCAAATTTCATTCATTATTGAAAACTCATAATAAATTTGATACCGTAATGTTATGACTGAATCATAGAAGGAAACTTGCTCCCGGCTTGTAGTGTCTGTGTATCAATGATGATAATAGACAACTTTATAGCTCAATCTGCGATAGGTGCTTCTTAATTTAATTTAGTCTGCTAAACTAGATATAGTCACTGTATTGTGCACTGAAGGTCTTTGGTCCCCAATTCAAATACAGCTGTAATTTACCTTGTGTTTCTGTTAGATGGTTGTACTACAAGATATTAGCGCACCATCTTTCGGTTGAGACATTAAGCAATTGGTCCAACATGGCTTGTGTGGACATTAAAAAACACAAGACACATTTGGAAAAAAGCATGGGATTGTTTCCTGGTATACTGTCCAACCACCACCATACGAGCCTCATTGGAAACAACATTTGAACTTAATGGGTTGTCGTGTATCACACTAAAATATTTCAACAAATATTAAATATCATTACTGTGTCATAAAAGATAATTTTAGTACAGTACTATTGTGTAGTGATTACTCTATCAGACACAATTTTCCCAATAGTTGAATGAATTAAACAAACATTCTAATGGCTTGTTATTTTGTTATTCAGGTGAATCTGAGAAGCCATGCACAGTTGTGCTGATGAACGATAACTTGTATGAGGAGAAAGAGAAGTTCAGGCTCGTGTTAAACCACGCCCGTACCAGCACCAATCTACCGGGACTTGTAGGCGACCAGAATGAAACACTCATTTTCATCAATGACGATGGAGATAGTAAGTTACAACTCACTTAAATTCAGATTGACATAGCCCATGTTGAGTTGGTTTCTGCTTTTTCATGTATTCTGTCGTGATGTTGGTATGCCATTCCGCCCATCGACAGATGTCATCTACCCTTGCCATGTGGCAGTGTGCCAGACTCTATTTTTCCTTCCATTTCTCCTTCAATTGCCAACATCCTCTGTTTCCTTGTATCTGTGCAACAAGTCTGTTTTCTTAAAAGGTTGAATATTTTTCCCAATATGCAGCCTGTCCATATATCTATATAAAATTAAACTTACCTAAGTTGACTTTACATAAATCAAATTAAGCCAGATTTATTTTTCATGTCATTTTTGCTGTTTTCCATTAAATAACCATCTTTAATTCAAATTTTGTTTCATTGCCACTTTTAATTTGACTTAGGCAAGTTTAACTGTACTTTAAAAAAACATTAAAAAGCAAACCTAAGGTAGCCTGACATTTAAATAAAAAAAACATTACCTGAAAATAGAATGGTAGGGTATAAACAAACAAACGAAAAATGCTAAAGCTAAGTCCAGACTATCAAACTTATTTGACAAAAAACCTTGATTTTGTCCGTATGTATATGGTAATGATATTTCTATGTATGGTCATGGTGTGACATCATCATGACCATTTATAGGCATGTGAATTTTTTTTGACAAATAAATTTGATAGTCTGGACTGAGCTTAATAATGTAAAGGTAATGTTAAATCAGTGGAGACTAAATGGTGTCTTTTTTATAGATTTTACAATGTTAACTTATGGTAAAAATTTTTAAATTACTACCATGCCTATAATCATTGATCCCGTTCAACATTGTTCCTAAGTTCAAGAACAACATATTATTTTAGTTCTTTTATTGATGTTAACATACTTATATACTACCTAATGGGTCCCCATTGATAAAGGCCCCTCTCACACTTGTCATTACAACATTAATTTATGACTCAATTGAGTACAAAATGTTCTTATCACCGACTTGGGTTTCCGATTAATCTTAATGTAGTATGAGTCAAGATTCACTAATGTAATGTTTTATAACAGAGGTGAATTTATGAGGGTTTTTTTCATCATTTTAATTATTTCCAACGCCACCACTTCCATGGGAAATATTGAAGTCTTTTGTATACAGTTGCTCATAATGTTAATTAGATTACTATTTCATCCTCTTCCCTTGCTCATTTTAATAATAACTTACTTTTTTTTAAAACTAGAAATTGTAAGCAAATTCATTTTAATGCTGCAAATACTTTAAATTAGATTAATGTTATGTGAATATAATGATTCTGAATTATCAAAATGTAAGATTAAAAATGTGTATGTCAATATTTGCTGTGGTAGGGAAAGAGGGGGGGGGGGGCTACAGTACTTTTAGTCAATGTAATTACCCCTTTAAAACCTGGGTACATTACATATGACATTTGGGTAGACTTAATGTGTACACACCAACGCCCCCAGAAAATACAGGCTACATAATATCAATTGATATAAAAAGTCAGTTTATATCTAATTTTGTTTTATTAAAACAAGTAAAGTAATAAAACAATTGTTTTCGTAAATTTTAGAACCAATTATCAAATTTAAGAAGACAAGATACAACACCGATGAGCCAACAAATGAAGATGAAGAAGTGTCGGCTAAAATCACAGTGGTTCGACTTGGTGACACCTCGAAGACATCTATTGTCAGAATGTACACTAAAGATGGATCAGCCAAGAGTGGATATGATTATGATGCTTTCTCAAGAGGTATTCTAGTTTTAAGATTAGGGTTTCTTTTATTATTGTTTTATAAATAATATACATATTGCTGTACATAAGCTAAGAGAATGCTCAGACTCCATGATTAAGCAGAACATAATAAATGTGGCACATGAATTTTTGTCTAAACTAGCCAAGATTATTTTAAGTCACTAATCCAGGGCGTAACTTGTACTCTTGCAAGGCCCAGATAATTGTAAACTAATGGAGCTACGCTAGATCAGAATAAGAGTTACACAGTGGAATTTCTTAGCTAATTAAAAAAAAACTCTGGTATTAAATAGAATGCTAAGATTGGACAGCCAGTATTTACCTACAGCTCAACAGAGGTAGATATTTATCAATTTATTGGATAATGATCTTAACTTCCCTTCACGTAGTTTTTTAGACAATTTCAATAACATACATTTTTATTAATTATGGATTCTCTTTAATTTTGAGTTATTAAATTATTCCCATATAAATAAAGAAAAGTAACGCATTTATAAAGACTTTAAGTATATTTATATAGTGTACCAAGTAAAATATAAATATATCCTTCCAAGTATAGTTTCTTGATGAAAACCTTTGTAGCTTTGTACAAGTAGTTTACTTTATAGTATAGTTTGTTAAATCCTGTCTTGGGGCTGTTAAAATCCTAAATAGTAATCCTCAGACTTATTTATTTTGGGATTTTTGTTAAATGATTTTGATTGATTTTTATTCAAGTTCTTTCCTGTCATTTCTTCAGGATTTGTAACATTATTATTCGACTAATAATCCTGTCTGACCTTGATGAGAAAAGCAATTTTATAGATTGCTTGTTGCTTTTTTTGTGGATTATGTTATTTCCTTGTAATAAAATAAAACTGTAAAGAATACTTTTTTTATTAACACAGAATGCAGAGTAACTTCCGAAATGTATTTTTGACCTTTTGAAAATTAAATAGCAAATGTCATTCACTTCAAAAAAGAAAGAGTTTAAATAAAGGACATGTTAGATGTTTAACAATAATAGTAAAATATAATATGGCATCCCAATATATCCGGCATAGTATAGTTTCTACCATTTAGTCTAAATAATAGAAGCTACTTTTTGACTCTGTGGTAATCAGAGTAATAAAGATTTCGCACCCAATTGCAAATGGTAACAATTGCAATATCGATTACTTATCGAATGCTATTAATGAGCATTCACATACGATTTTGCTTTGCGATTGGGTGCGATTGGTTGCAGTGCAATGCTAGTCCGAAGCTCTTGCAGTGAACTATAGTAAACGGATTTGATATAATATTTTCATAGTTGTAGGCTTACTTATGTTTATAAGATTAGCAGATATGATTGAAGATAACAATAATAGAAGGATAATAGTGTGTTTTTAAATAATAATTGAAAATTTAAATAACAAAACAACGAAATAAGAGGCGACAAATAAGGAGCATAATTTTATACAATACACTCATTAGGTACAAACCTCATCTAACAATATATATGCCCAAGGAAATGGAACAAACTCAACAGATATTTCAAGGAGTAAAATAAATAAACCTATTATGTTTGTTTGAATTACACCGTTGTGTTTGATTCCATATCCCAATTTATTTTGGAATGTTGAAGAAATGTTGATTTTATCTTTCTGGCAATTTATTTAGATTAGATTTGTTGGAAAAATGTCACACCTAGAAATTATCTTATTTTGAAAAGTAATTACCACTGAGATGGCTAAACTGGTAGGAAGTTAATATTGCTGTTCATAACATCTTAGAATTTAGGATTAAGTGCAATGAAAGGACCATTAATCAACTTCAAGTAAGAAAGTATAATACATACTTTTACTCCCAGCAATGAGATACGCAGACACCCTGTGACATGTTCTTTAAAGTACACATTAGCCATTCTTAACATTGAACATACTGCTTACTCTGTGAAAAAGACTTGTTCCAAAGCCAGCCATGAACAAGTGTCAATATTTTTAAAATGGTCTACGACGACATGGTTATTTCGCTTTTAAGCTTACTATCTTGCTGATATATTTTTTAACTTATAATATGAAATTTCAAATTTTCCAATTATTTCTGTTTCCCTTTCCATCTGGATGCAATATGACCAATGGAAACAGCTCATAGATAGAGTGAGCTATCTTGGATGATATTCATTATGAAGTCTGAAAAATTAGTTAACATGCTAACTCATCTTTCCATTTATTACTGACCTTTAGAAGTTACAATTGAGTTCAATATAAAAATAATGGTGGGAAATTCTTCATTTTAATAAATATGTTGTGAATAAAATGTGTATTTCTTCTTTAATCAGGTACTGTTTTAATCAGATAAATCTCTTAATCAACTGGTTAATTGAATTAACCTTGTAAATTTTTCAATTATAAATATTGGCCCCCATCTTCCTCTTTGAATAAAACATGGAAGTTAATTAATATAAACAACATAATTTAATTTATATTCATGTAATTATGCTGTAAGGCAAGTTTACCTACTCCCTACCATGAAAACATCAGAAGAACTTAAAAGCATTGTTTAATCATTTTACAACCCATCTTTTTAATTTTTGCCTTGCACTCATCCCAGGTATTCGTACCTACAGTACTGTATATCTTCTTTAAATTTAACACTGTCCAGTTGTACTACTGTACACATATAAAGTAATTGTTCTCAAAGTTCTCGACATCCAAAAATGTAGTTATTTATAGATAATGAAACTACGCATTATTATCTTTAACATGCAAAGAAAATCATACAATATTTCCTTGCGAAGTTATGAACAATCAAAGTTCAAACATCTAGAATGTAAATTTTGAGAAACTGCATTTGAAAATTTATACATTGACTAAGCAGTGTCATTTTTTGACAATACATCTGAAAATTGTTAATGTACTGTGGTATGAAAGTTGAATGTTTAAGCTAAATGTTTCTGACATTAAAATAAAATTTGAAAAAAAAAAAAGTTTTCATATTAAAATGTCTGCCTATTGTGGAAAACTAGCATTGTGACATATGCCTCCTAGCTTGGCTCTGCCACATTTAAAGATTTTAACAGTATACACAGAAGTCTTCCTCTCTTATTAATTGCAAATTGTCCATATAATTAAATCAACTAAGTAGGTTATAATTCCATCATGTCATGATAGATGGGCAGTCAACTCCCAAAACTGTGCCTCTGAAAGAAGGCCCTTTTTTAAACTACCAAAATCACAAAACCAATGTGAACATGGGTACATGGGTAAACCTGACTCTCTTTAAAGTGAACTGCTTGAAAAACTGAAGAACATGGATGTATGAAGTGTGTTTGGTTTTAGGAGAGGTCACTGTACTAGCAGAGCATAACTGATTATCATTAACAAGAATTTCCAGTTGGAAGGTTGTCGCCCCACAATTTGATAAACACAGATTACACATTGATAATTTGGATCATTTTGCTAGAGACTTTGTCTTAACACCTGTTTAGATGGGATGTACTAATCAGTCCCTGTTTCATTTCAAAATCAGACATGCAGGATACGCCAAGCTTTCTTCTACAAAACAAGTTTTTGCACGATACAACAATAAACGGTGACCTTTCGATTAAGTTGTACGTTGTTAAAAAGGAATTTCAGAACTACGGTTTATACCCCCTTGTGAAATTGATCAAATTTGTGATAATAAAAAATACAAAGGGGATTACTAATGTTATTACTTTATTGTTTTCATGCATGTTAATAAGGCTTGAAAGTGTGGGAAGCGAAAGTTAGAAATAATAGAACACAGACAAGTTTGGGATGGGGAATCATAAAATTGCTTAGAAATGAAACCATATATAAAGGTACCATGAAAATGTGTATTAGGATACCTACAGATTTCATGTTTAAACTGTCACATGTACTCGATACTGTATTCCCTTCTCAGTGGTTTTGGTTAAGAGAACCTATCCCATCTGACTCTATAATTTAGACCATATTTTCCTACATTCATTACATTTTTGCATTTTTATATGCAACACAATTAATGCTTCATTCAGAAACTGTTAGTGGCTTAGACACAAAAATATGCACTAGTACAACAGAATCGGGCTTTTGTTTTTACTAAACCATTTTTTAAAGTCTTAGAGTGCCATTTCCAAAGTTCAATATTATTAAAAAATCACAAATAAAAAGTATTAATTCTGTGTTGATCAATGACAGATAACATATTTTTTCTTTTTTTTTACAGAACTTGTTTTTGGCTTTAATGTGTCTGAGATAACAGTGGATGTTGACATCCTATATGATACAGACCGCAATGAAATGCGTGAAGCATTCACAGTTCACCTCACTCAAGATAAAAATATGATTGCTGAGCTTGGAGTGAGTATACCATATAGTACTGCTAAAAATAAATGGCAAAATAACTGCAGCAGACTAGACAGAAAGTTCTTATAAATTACACTTGACATGTCAAGACATTGTCCAAAGACCCTTTCACACAGAAAATACCGTAATGTTACCATAACCATGCCGCATTACTGCCAGTCTAAACTCTTTCACACAGGTGAAATTCCGATAATATGACGGTTTCCTGTGTGAAAGGGCCCAGTGGGAAGGTGTAAAATTGGTAGTCTTAATTATAGGTGCAGTTTTTACCAATACTTCCAACTTCGACCTTTGTTTAGTTCTGCTTCACCGCGTAAGCAGGCAGTAAACAGTGAACTCTTTCACACACATTAGCGCTAAACCAGTAACGGCAATATAACGGTACTAGGTCTAGGGTTTGAGGTGGTCTGATGAATGCACAGTGCCAGATTGAAGGGAAAGTAGCCTTTCTTATTAAAGCTAGCATTTGCGAACTACTGCAATATTCCCGTTTAACACTAGAGAACTGAAATTGAAGTGAACACTCTAATAAACAGTTTAAACATAAGACTTCTACTCCAATAACTAAACATCATACTTATCAGAAAAATTAGATTGATTGAACATTAACTTACACTTTACAAAGAGCTATCACACAAAAGACAAACATAATGCTTATTTCAAATAGTAAAACTGTAAAAGGTTTAAATTTAAAGATTTGCTAATTTTATGTGCTAATTTTTATTTTCTTTAGGACAACAAAGCAATTGTTTACATTGACCAAACTGGCGGAACTGTTGCCGGTATTACCTTCCCTGCACCACCAGTTGTCGTTTCTCTTCTCAACTATGATGATGCCACCAATGGAATCGTTGAACCAGTCCCAGGCTATCCAGTTGTCTGTGTCACTGTAAGTTGTCTATAACATGTTTTGTTCATAGAGTTAAATATTAAAACTAGATGCATACTTTTGACTGTCATTTCAAAACCTTTTAGTTTTGTGATACGCAAACATTATGAGTTGGTTTTACGGCATGGTTTCTATGATTTTATTTGTCTATAATTTGCCCTTTTTTCATCCTTTGAAAGTTTACATATGTAAATAAAATTGTTTGCAAATACCACAAGAAAATCACAAAAGAGAGGACAAAATTTCCATGACAACTCTAGATGTCTAGTAAACAAGAGAGTCAGCATGACACATGCACAAAGCTGCAGTAACATCATCACCATGTAGTCTGCATGGTTGACGTCCAAATTTTGAACCCCCTATTGATGTCTCATGTGTTATTTTGCTTCTCACAGCCTTGCAATCCTAAACATCCAGACTTCGCTGTCACCGGTAGCATCTGTATCACCGAGGGTGTCAATGATACACTCACCCAGTTTAGATGGATGGTATCTGCACCTAGTGCTGCAAATGGCGCGACCAGCCCACTCCGAGAAGTCAGCAGTAACACTTTCTTCACAAGTACAAACCAGGTAGGTTCATATCAAAACCATTTTAGTACAGGTATTGGCATATCTTAATACACTGACTTCCTAGGATATGATATCTCCTCAAAATGTGTGCATGCATAGGGTCATGGATGTGAGGTCCTGGGTTTGAATCTGGTTTCACACTAAGCTCTTTCCCACAGCCTAACAGCACCACTCCCAAAGCCTCACATTGAGACTTGGTTTAGAAAGCTAGACATAGTCCATCCCATGTGGCAAGAAAATTCACCTTTGGATGTGACATGAAATAAAAAAAAAATCCTAGAGTTGATATGTGGTATGGTTAAATGCATACTATTAGAATGAAATTACACTGATTAGGTCGTATTGTCTCAGTATGTACTGTACATGTATGGTGTGATTTCAATGTCAAAACTATTAAGTCATTACAAGTGTGTTATAACAATGCATTTAGAATGATCTTACAA